>VYXH01007800.1:63072-122117 GCA_013397275.1 Burhinus bistriatus
CACTTCCTGGACCCCCCCCCCCCCGTCCTCTAGACCTTGGAAACCTTCATCCTTCCAACTTCAGAACAGCTGACAAACAGACTTCAGCTGGTGCAATATGTAGTTTGATCTAACCATGACACAAGAATGAACATGCAAGAATTCCTTTTCCCTATTATTTTGTATTAACACACCGCAAGTGTCAAACAGACAGGAGAGCAGAAAGGGAGACAGCTTGCGCGTGTCTATCTTTCCCTTTCAATCTCTTTTACTCCCATATCATTCCTGTCACCCATGACTAGCTTTCTGTCACTCCTTTTTTAATACACTCTCCAAGATGTTTTACAGTAAATGGCACCTTCTAACACTGAGCCAATTCCCCACAGTTTGGAAGAGACAACATACTGTTTCCTAGCCACTCTAACAATTCCCTGAGGCAGAGAAGGGTCAAGGCGCTGCTCCTGCTCATATGCTGTAGCATCTGTCCAAAACACAGGAGCAGCAGCAGCAGCTCCTTTTCTGTGCAAACCTCGAGCTTCAAATCCCAAAACAGGGAAAGGATGGGGAATGGGACCAAAACCACAACACGGTCATGATTTGTGATTGCGACATGGCAGACAAAAAAAAAAAAGCACAGAAGAAAGTTGATGAGCAACACTCAGAGCAGCAGCCCCCTCCTATGCTGCACGCTGCATTGCCATCTTCCCAGTCTGTTTTATACAGTAATCAAAGGATATTCTGAGCCTCTCAAAATGCCATCAACCCTCATTGAGAATGAAATAGAGCACATCTCCACTGAAGCCTTTGCAGCAGTAATCATTACAGCATGCTGGCCTGAACAGGGAGCTCTTACAGACAAAGATGGGTTTTAAAAATAAAATAAAAAAGCCTTCCTAAATTCTGAATAGAAACTTGATGATAATCTCCCAATTTTATTATGCAAGGGGGAGAAGAAACCCGTAATTGTGCACTCTTGGTCTCTTATAGCAAAGAATAGGCTTCTTGATGAAATGCTGAGTTGATTTAGAGCAGGGCTGAGGTTCTGGTGGCAATAATAAGCTAAAAGAAATAACCATCCAGCTGATTTGGATAAAATAATCATTTTTTAACATTCTAAATCTAAACTTCATCTGTGCCTCCTCCCACTTCTCCCATCGCATCTTTTGGAGAGTCTTTTTATAGCTTTAAGAATTTTTTTTCCTCCCCTACCACAGCATTTAACAAGACAGACCGACTCTTTACTCTGGCTAACAAAGGGCGTTTTAGGCTGTGCTGGCATTTATCCCCATTGCATGTATGTTTAGAAAGTACAGTATTTGGCACAGGATGCTCCAGAGTCCTCCTGCCACCTTATGCTTGAAGCGTTATCACAGGAGTCCCATTGCCATGGGACACTATGGACGGCAGCCTCTGGCTTGTGAGCCCCAACTTTTATGGGCAGACAGGTGTTTAAATGACAACTCCTTGGAGCCCTGGCAGATGCATTTCCAAATCACGGCCCCTTGTATTTTCAGGTGCTTTTATTATTTTAAGAAAATATGATTCCTCAGTAAAAGAGATTTTTCACTAACAATTTCTGTTTCAAATCTAGTCACTGAAGGAAAATTTTCTCCCAGCTCTCATAATTATTTCCTGACTCTTCGTCCACTTTTCCATCTACTGAATTATGTAGAGTTGTTTAGCTTGCTGTTTTCCAAGAATGCCTCATCAGTGCAGTGTAGAAATATTTATTACTTACTCTCTTTATATCTATTGACTTTTTTTCTTTTCGGGAGAGAAAAGAAAATGGATCAGCTGTGAGCTCTTTTGACTGTTAAAAGAGCCAGCAGCTATTCATGGATTAAGCAGATGCTGCCTGATTTTAAACCAGTTTATATTAGAGCTCAATAAATTTACATGTCATGCATCAAGGTTTGCAGCAATATACAGCTATAGACGCTTCCACCAATACCACTTGCAGTAGGTCTCACCAGGAAGTACTGTAAGCTGGTGATTTGTAATTAAATACATGTTAAATTTGTAGAAATCAAAATGGCACCCAACACTTTGAGAAAGTCTGACTCTAAATCTATATGCCTGAATTCAGGAGCTGAATGTGACAAAAAACAGCTAATGCATTAAAAAACTCCTGGTTTAAGGCACTTGACCTGCAAAATCATGAGGCAATTTGACAACTTGGTCCTGATAATCTATTCAGGCTGAGAAGGGCTTACTCCTTGAAAAACACCACTGATTTCAGCTGGCCTGGTTGCAAAGCAAGAAACTAATTGCCATAAAGCACCGTCAAAGAATTCTCTGTGAAGAGCCAGGCATCATCTATTCTGTTTGAGTCCTCCATATGAATCTCCTTCCTTTTTCCTCTGGCAAACTTAGCATATTTAAAAAAGGTATTTAAACACTCGTATTCCAAAGATACATATTTTGTGAGCAGCTTTCCCTTTTCATGTAAATTATTAAGACTGGAATAATTTTTCATCTAATGTATTATACAGTGTATTTTTGCATGTTTATTCTTCCTACTTCATTCATGCTGAGTAATGAAATTAGGCTCACTAGTATCAGTCTGGGTTCACCTCCTGCTTTTCACGGACAAAGATTGCCTCACACTATCGACATTTCCAACAAAGACTAGAAATAGACACAGAAGAATTTCCCAGAATTAAAAAGTTACAGTAGGTAAAATATTTGTGATGGTTGACTACCTACTAACAAAACACTAAGAGCTACTGAGAACTGCTTAATGTAAAAGGCAGAGCAGAACAGAAAAGAGCCTCCTACCACCAGGTCGTCATTAAAACTTAAGGAAGCAGAAAATGGGAATATGAGATCTTGAAAGAGATCTTGGTGGGACTTCCAGATGGCAGCAACTGCAGTATCTGGTACACTGTTGCCTAGACTCTACTAGGAAAATACACAAAATGTAGTATTTAATGGAAGACGTACAGAATGGATTCATACAAACTTTCCTAACTAATCAAACAGTTTTTCAAGAAGCAAGAGAGCTAATATAGAGATCGTGTCAGTGTAATCTTCTGAAATGTTATGAAACCCTCTGATACAATGTCTAGTTAATGTACAAGTTCATCTGTTTGGCATTAGAGAATTCATTGCAACACTTGCATAAGGAAGTGACAGAGTCTAGTAGAAAGGCAAAAAAATGCCTACTAAGATTTTCAGAAAGTTTTTGATCACCTTTTAAGGAGAAGGAATTAAAGAAATGGGATAAAAATAAATAAGTTCACAACCTGACACACTGCAGTAATAAGCATCAAATATAACGAAAGATTTGGTCGTATTATTTTTGGGAAGATACTGCAGAAGCAGAGGGGTGGCAAATACCACAAATAAACCAAATAAAAAGGAGACAACAGTGTAATAACAAACACGTACAAATGGTTCTATTCTACTCAGCTCCTTAAGCAGAAGAGATTTCTGATAACTGGTAGCTCCTTAATCGAGCACAAAAAACTGTGTGTGGCGGACAGTAAGAGGATCCAAACCCTGCTAAAGAGTCAGCATTAACTGCCCAGTAAGACTTTTCTACACTGTGATGTATTTTCCATCCCACCTGATACAATCAAGACAATCCTTCTAAAGGACAGACTCCACCTCAAACAGAATTTCTGCACTTGATGCAGAAATTAAGAGCCAAGAGACTCTGGCCTATGTTATGCCAGAAGGTTAGACAAAATGCTTGCAATGGCCCCATCTACCCTTGGTATCTCTTCACGCAAATTATCTGTTGACTTTAGGATGAAGGAGTTTTACTGCCATCAGCCCCACATGGCCAGGACACACCAAGAAAAATAACCAGCTTGAGAGCCTGGGCAGGAATAGTTAACTGTCTTTTCTTACAGAAAAAGAAATGGGGACCAGGAAGACACCAACTGCTACTAAAGCCCTGGACACAAGGAAATCAGTGACAAATCATGACTCCCTCCTGCCATCGTCTCTGCCAAGAGGAAAGGATACTATAATCAACTGCAGCTCTCCCCACCTGCAATGACAGTACCTCTCAGAGTAGCTCAGCTGTGCTGACACACGGGGAAGTGTCCCTCTAAGTTCTGACTGCTCTCCAAAATTCCTCTTCCAGGAGGTAACCAGAAGATGGCGGAGCTTACAGTCCCCCACCTTCCAAGTCTGCTGTATTTCAGTATGTAAAGGAGGTCATATTAGACCTCAGATCTGATCTTCTACTGCTGGAGCACTGCAGGTGCCTAAGAAATTCATCCCTGTTACTTGAAAATCTAATAAAAGTCACTTAATTCCGGTAGCAATCCCACCGGGTGAATAGTCCCTATTGTCCATGATAAACTTTGGAAGGAAAGATGCCATACACCGTACTGATGTGAAACACATCTGAAAATCACTAACAATCATTTCCTTTGTAATCTTGTGATTTGAAAATGGCGACCTTTCAAATTTAGAAACCAGAACAAATTAATCATAAAGATAACTTCTTGCCTGGTTTCTCTCTGGAATAATCTTTTTATACACAGACATATACAGATGTTCAGCCACGAAACACTACCAGACCTAACGCTGCACCAGGACAGCTGCAATGGAAACTGGCTTTTGGCATACCAAAGTCTGCTTTAGCCAAGCAGAACAGTCTCCCTGGACATATGAATTAGACACCTCTGAAAAAAATAGCTTGATAGTTAATTGCAGGGCTGGCAGGTGCTTCCATGATATACAGCGTATGGAATAAAAATACAGGCACAGTATCAGCGAGTCATAAACAGTATAGATGGTTTTCAGTAGGAATTAGCCAAGGATTTAGAGCAAAAAGCATCAGGGGGTACACACAGTGATTTCTATATTAGTACTATCTCTGTGCGCACAGGACAGTACTCATTACAAATACCTGAATGAATCATCTAATGGCTGTGAATGTAGGACACTCAAGCACTAGCTGGGGTCCTGCGCTCATGGAAAGACTGCCCAGGATTCAGCTTATCTCTCAGAAGCACAGAGCTTCTAAAACTCCATATTTCTAGAATATCTCTAGACAACAGAAAATAAAAGCTGGAAAAAGCCGAAAACCTGAAATTGCAACTGAAGAGTTTCAGATACAATGAAAGAATTCAATTTAGCTTAGGATGCTAATTTTTATTTAAAAACTGCATCACTCTCAGGATGGACTTCATAACAGAGGGCACTCTTTAAGGGCTTGAGCATGTGCAGGCTTCTGTGCCTGGCAGTACCCGTCCCAAAGACATGCTAGTATGAAGCCAGTGTGGTTGTGATGGAAATGCTGAAGCTGTGTCTGAGCCTTGCAGCTTCATAAACCTCAGTAATCCCTGGAGGAAGAAGGATGAGACACTTTTTTTTTTCCCCCCAGGGTGCTGGAAACTTCCCAGAAGGCTTCCCTCTTTCCAGTCTTCTTTCCACGGGCTGCAGCTCTGTGCTATGAATTCATACCCATATAGCTTTTGTCTTCACATGGGAGGGGGAAGGCAAGCAGTGTTTTACCCAAACCTCATCCAGTGGTGCCTCTCCGAGGCAACAAGCTGCAAGGATTTATGACCGAGATCATCCTACAGAAACTTCAGAGCTTCCCTTAGAAAGTAAATGCTCTTGCTCTTACTTAATTCCCTGACTTGAAAGCCTAAACATGAGGAGGCTCATGATCTCCCTGCTTTCATCCTGCAAAATTTTGTCCCGAGTAGAGCTGTGCTGCTGGAACACTCAACTAAAGCTGTCAGTACAACACACCCAGAAAAGGAGCACAATACTTTGTCATCACATAACTAACTCTTTCTTCACTAAAACTACAATCAGAACAACTAAGATGGGAAATGCAGTATCTTTCATGCTTCTGATCTCTGAGAATGACATGAAGATCATGTAGGTCTTGTCCGCGTGGTTTACTTCACCGAATTGCCTGGCAATCTCCCTGTAAAATTTAATTTGCCAGACACAGTGAACACAAACTACCTAAGCCATATCAATTCATTTGGCATCTGTGGCTGTAGCAGCACCATAATGACTTTGTGTAATATTAATATTCACCACACCAAACAAGCATAAATCACAAACTATCCAAAGGAAACACAAAGACAGCATCAGACAACTGCAGATAGAGAGCTCTGACAGCATTTCAATTCTGTGTGATTCTTGTAGCTGACATCCATCTGTACTGAACTATGCATAGCAGATGCACTATTACCTTAAAGGAGCTACTGTGTATTTTGTTTTAAATCAACATGGATCTTCACTGGAAGAATAGCTGATGTACCAAGAACCTGAGTGCTTCAGAAAAACAACAGACAAGTATGTACCTTTCTGCACAGAGAGGAAACAAATGTACTACATCCATAAAAAACCTCTCTGGAAAGGAAACCAGGAATACTAAGATGCTATGGGGCTTTCAACTTGGTCTCAAGCCCCTCCAGCAACATGGTGCTGTGGCCTTCCTGCAATCTAGATGTACTCGCCTATATGGCAGTACTAGCAGTACATTTCGGAAATGCAGAATTGTTAGCAAAAGAAGCTGAGTCTGAAGCTAATCTGAGACACGGGACAAGCATCAAAATTCTACTGGTAATCCTGTTACAGGACAGGAATCAGTCTCCAATGATACCAGCAAGTGCTATTATAAAGCAGCTGGTTGTTCAATGGCAACATCTTTGCCCATCTCTTCTTTTGGCCTTAAAAATGACCACCTCCATAAAGAGATTCCTACAATAAAGAAAAACACTATAAAGATGAAAGGGGTGCAAACATACAGAATGGGGCGCAAGCTTTCTGCCCTCCAGGGTTACCTGGGTCAGAAAACTTGGCTCAGAATCTGAAAACTTTTGGCAAAGGGTAATTCCAGATTTGTTTAGGTGTTAGATTGTTGTATGATGCCAGGGAAAAACTTCCAGCGGCAGGAGTTACTGAAAGAAGGATACAGTCTTGCTACTGTCATTAAATTGAATTGCAAAACAAAGCTCCCACTGACTGGTACAAGATCACAGTCTCAAACCAAGATGGGAAATTGTGAGCCGTGGAGAGGAGACGTCACATCAAGAATGTGATGGAGCCTCTATGTGGCAAAAATAAAGGCATGGGGTCTCTTTCTGCAGCTCTGCTGACTTCAAGGGGATCACACCTGTGCAAGCAGCTGCAACAGCATGGTTTAAAGTTGGGCAAAGGCTGTGAGAAAGTTACTTGAATTTTCTAGTAACAACAACAACAACAACAACAATAATAATAATAATTATAATGCCTGTGTTTGCTTTCCACAAATATCTCAGTAAGCATACTGGCTGCCCAAAAAGCACATTTTAAATAACTCTTTCAGAATATTTACTCTAGGATTTTTGGTTGGAATTAATTCCCTTAGCTCTAGTGGAATCCTCTGCTCGGCTGGCACTAAAGACAGAGGGCAAAAGGAACTGTTGAAAAGGCAAGTACATTTTCCTACTAATCCTTTCTCCTTTAAATGTGCCCCCGTGTTTCCAGCAAATATGGGAGTGAGATGAATACAGGAAATCTTATGGGTCTGACTGTGCTCTCTCAGCCCTATGCTGGTGTAAATAGTAGTACTCCACTCTGCTACAGTGATTTACAACAGTGTGCCAGTGAGCACCTTTCAAAGGTAACTATTGTCATTTCCTTCTTTTCTCAGAAGCTGGCAGCAAAGGAACCAGAACCTCTCCAGGGACAGCTAGGAGTAAAACTGACTTATTTCAGATCAGCATCAACATGAAAAATTAACTCTTGTTGCCATAAAGAGGAAGTTTCTTGCTCATTGCTGAATCATGCATCATCCCCTTATGCATCATCTCCCCTTCACTGCCTTCCAGTGATGCAGGAGAAATGCTACATGAATCCAGCTTAGCCAGCCGGACTACAACCCACCCTCTTCCAAAGAACTCTCTAGTGTCCTTGCCTTTAAAGCGAGTAGCAATTTCCTTATGAATTGACTGGGTATTACTTAAAATCAGATTTTGTCTTCCTTATTCCAGAAAAGCCCTGCTTTACTCAGAAGAGGCAAAAAAACTTCATGCAGTGTATGGTAAGAGCATGCATACTGACCCAGTTTATACACTCCTAGCTCCTTCGCTTACCTCTTCCCTGCCTCACATGGTGTAATCAGTTCAGACCAGGGTATGAATTTGGAACTACTTCGGCTATGGACAAATGTCCAAAAGGCTTCTAAACCATGAGGAATAAACACCAACATTTCAGTAAGACTCCACTTAGCATTTAAAATGTGACTTTCCACTAAGAGTTAGCATGGGGACAAAACAAACAAACAAACAAGCCTCTAATTATTAAATACATCTGATGCTTGTGCGAATGTTCTCACATTAGTAATGCATTTCATCACCTCTTATTTATGTGAGAAGGGGTGGCACCTAAACTGTTAAATGGATGGAGACAAGTGCAGGAACAGGCAGAAGTCAGAGCTGTGGGCAGGGAGCTCAGGAGTGAAAAGAAATTCTGGAAATTCTGAACTCAGGTCCTCACCTGCAGCAGGGCTCCTGTGGTACAAAGGCTAAGGCATTTAGGACAGGATTCAATTCACCAGAGCTCACACACTGGCTTTGAGACTGCTTTGGGCTCTCAGTAGTCAGTGAGAAAGACGCCTCCAGAAAGTGACTTATCCCACTGTAAATGTCCAGAGCAGGCAGCAATAATCACCTACTGGACAGACCCACCCTTCTCCAATGACACGAAATGAAATCTAGATGAAAAGCTTAGATTATGTCCCTATCATTTTGATGGTCAGTTTTATGTGAGCTGAATTCCACCCGAACACTCTCTGTGCCTCAGCTCCCCCTGTAAAATGAACAGCATTTCCTCCCCTGACAGGGAGGTTACAAAGATCAACATGCTAAAATCTGTGATGTGCTCAGCAAAAGCACATGTTTGTGAAGGGGGGCCATGAAAGCATCACATACAAACAGGAAAAGCGGCTGGGTCTGAAATCTGGCTTGAGACACAAAACCAGCATTATCTATATATTCCAGCTCTCCTCAGTTATGTCAGTGCCAGCCCTGTCAAGACAACAGGATTGCAGGGGTAGGAGAATCAGAGTTACGCACTTCCTGGCCAGGACGGTACCCAGCTGAGAAACAACACTGTTTGACTTCACAAGCCTCAGCTGTGCTTTCAGGACAGGCAGTTCAAGTTGAGCCTTTGTTCACTCGAGGCTGAGCTATTAATTTAGAAGTCACTGAGGCACAATGAATAGGGAACCCAGTGACAACATTTTTATAGTCACTCTCCTTACAATGGGAGCTTGTAATTCCCAAGGCAACTCTGGCCTGTGTTTGATTAGTGTACTTAAATCTCCACCTGGGCTTTTATAATAACCAGTATTTTCTGTCAGATTTTGCTCTTACCCTGTTGGAATCAATTCTTGCCCTGGAGGTGTAGATGGGAGGAGGGATGTTGAAGGCTTGAGGAACAAGATACTCTTCAGCATCCATCATATCTTCCAGATCTTCCTCATCAAGAAGGTTTTGGAAGAACTTGCTGTCATTTGGGCTTGGGAGCTTCATACGATCATCTCCCTAAATAGATTGTATTGAGAGAGGAAAATGGTCAGAAGATGGATTACTTTCCCGACAGGGAACTTCAGCCTCTTCATGCTCTGGCAGCCAGGCTGCAGGGACCACACATGCTGCTTTGTTTGCACCACATCCACATCATTTGTTTTGATTTTTTTACCAGGACTGTGATGACATAAAGGGAATAACTGCATAAATCAAGGAAAGTAATTTTTTGGCATTCTTGTGATTGAGCTTTTATTCCTTCTTCTCTCTTTTTCCCATACAAGCTCAGTTTCTGATCCAAGTTCTGTCAAGGCCTGATGTATTTTGTGAAATATCTCAGCTATTTAGACTCACATAGGGGGTGAAAATAACGTGGAAACTGCTGTGTCTGGGTGTTTGCTTTATTTTCATTTGTATTTTTAGGGACTTGGAGGCTCAATTTCCCTCTCATCCATATGGAAAGTTCTGCAGAATATAACAGAGCTGAAAGCAATAAAAATCAAACCAGGCAACAAAAGCAACAACAATGATATGTATTTTTACTGAAATAGCATCTACAAGCTGGAGAGGCAAATCAGGGCTGCACTTTGCTCGGTGCCACAAAACATCACAAAAGGCAGCCCGTGCCCTGAACACCTAACAGCCCACAGAAATGATGCTAAACTTAACTGCATGGCTAAAGAATGGCCTCCCACTCCACAAGAATTATTATGCCGTGTGTGGAATCCAGCAGGGAATGATGGCTGTGCTACAGACTGGGGGTGCATACAGTCTGGTTTAAAAGCTCAACAGCAATCTTGTCATTCTTGACTGCATCTTTGGGGAACGGGGAATCATAATGGCAGAGATACCAGTGCAACAGAGTTACCCTGGTTCCTCCTCAAGAAGCACATGGCCTATATTGTCTGCAAGGATCACTGGAAAAGAACCCTCACAGGATGAAATATCCACTAGACTATACAACAGGGGAGGGAAGGGTATTTGGAATAGGGAAACATGTCCTATCTAACGAAGTAATTTAATCAGACTGATTTTTCCAGAATCACTTGTATCAGTTGAACTTACAATTTAACACAGTGGGGAATACTGCAAGAGAAATTCCACATTCAGCACCACAAATCCTCTTGACTAGTATTTTACTTTTCAAATATATTTTACTTCTCCTCAAGCTGAAGGAGAGTAGCATGCATTCACACTGTGCAATAATACACCATGAGTAGGCTAGAATGTCTACACAGTCAAATGAAACACCATATGCTAAGACTAGCACTACACCCAGAAGCAATCAGGAGACATGAAGTGGCAGCGACTGTACTTCTGGAGGCTCTTCAGCTAGGAATTCTTACATCAGTGTGAAGCTAGGGACCAGCTGGATGTATCTGTGCTCTGTACTCCATGCTGTGGAGCAGATACAGCATGAGATATAGCATGAGAGTATCATCACCTGGATCAAACTAAGTCCGTGCTTTGGTCTCTGATGTTTCAACATCACCTTGCTTCTAATTTTTCATTTTCATTTGAACTGCTCACACACTGGGACCATCTAAAGACCTTACCAAACAGTCGGATTAATTTCCTGTGGCTTGGTCTAAATTAGGTCCGCTGTCCACTGATGGACAAATCTTGTCCCCAGTTTCATGAGAGAATTCAAAGTACGAGCAGCTTGCAAAGCCAGATCTTGTATATGTGCTCATACATACAAGCTTAGGAAGTGAATTTCAGATTATTTTATTATTACTGTTTTTGAAGTAGTGACACTGGCCATTCTACTTCATTCTTGTATAGTACTGTGGTCACTGTTTGCTTTAAGTTCATGAGCACCTTGAAGTTATGAGATTCAAAGGCACCCTCCTTAACAGACAGGTTTGATAGACAGAATTCTCTTTTTTCCCCCCAATGTTGCAGAATTGCTTACTTGAATTACTAGGTATCTCTGAGGGTCTCGAGCCATTCTAGAGAATTCAGCAGCTAGCTCCTTGAATTTAGGCCGACTGTCAGCATCAATCATCCAGCCTGGGGACAGATGAAAGATGAGAGAAAAAACAGTTAATTGCCAAGGGAAGAAATTCGGTTTTTAAAAATGCACAAGTTTGAAGTGAAAAGATGTCCTTGATAGCTTTGGCCTAAAGAAAAGATGCAATAAAGAGCCCAGAAGAATGGAAAGCCAGAACTCTATGATACATCTAAAATGGAAAACATCTGGTCTTGCCCAGAGAAGACTAGATATTCCACACTGCATGGACTTCTTAATTTGCTCTAAGCTCCTGTTCCCCGTCTCCAAAATAGAGACAGAAACAATGCCTTGCAATTTTCTGTGTCTGTCTTGCCCATTTAGATGCCAGCTCTGACTGTCCTTTATTATGGATGTGTCCAACTGTAATATAATGAATCTGATCTCATCTGAGTCTAGTGGGTTTATTACAAATTTACTATTAAATACAATTTTATTCTATCTGACCTACTGTTCCACAGTGACTTAGATTAAAAAGATCTGTTCAACAAATCTACAGGATGACTGACCTCGCATCTGCTTTTCAGGTAATTTTGCATTCACGTGTCTGCATCATTAACAGAGATCTCACACAAGGCATTAGACGCTATTTTAATTGAGTAAGGGCAATTCTTTTGTCTTTCACTCTCCAAGAAACATTCATTAGGAACAACAATTCTCAATTCCTGATAATGCTTTCTGCAAAACAAGCAAGTAGTACAGGCAGTCACCACTGGCAACTAGTTTATCTCAGTGTCAGCTTTTCCTAATGGAAGATTCTATCAGCAGCTTCCCAAGAACATGTTCTCATTTGCCAGGGAGTCTAAACGAAGCAGGCCTTATCTCCTTTGTGCCATTTAACTGCAGAAGTGACCAATGCAGGAAAAACAAAGCTACTATAGCTTATAAAGAATTTACACAAACATTACAGGACTAAATCTGTATGTCTAGCTGTAACTTTCCATCTTCCAGAATACCCCATCACCCAGGACTTCCTTTTGTGCACTGAGATTCGCCTCATACTCATTAGAAATCCTATCAGATGGAACATTTTTTAACTCGACCAATGTGAACCCCTTGCACTATTCAATTTCCATACCTGCATGCACAGTACAACTGTTTTCAGAAGATACGTTATTTACCTCTTCTAGTTTTATTTTCTTTCTTTCAGTGTTTTGAGTGTACAAAGCAAAAGGGAAAGTACTGTATAAGATGGATGAGATGTCTGTATGTTAATCTCACTTAAATTAAGCCAGAAATACCAGAGAGATGTTCCTAATTCTTTTTAAATTAGAAGCATAGCCTTGGAGGATACTGTCAATAGTGTGGGTATCTTGGAGATAAAAGGGTAGGCAGGCTGTTTTCCTTTTTTCTAAAGTAAAAATATTCATAAATTATTGTACTGGACTGAGAACGATAAAAAATTATCCTCTCTGTAGCATTTCTTGTATTAATTTAATTTTACTTTTTGTTATTACTATTGCAATCATCATTCTTGTTACTGACGATAAAACATTCATGCCTTCTTTCCTCAATATTTGGAACCAGCATTTCTCCTCACAACCTTCACTGGCTGGGTATCCACGTACCATAATTATGTTTAATACTATCTTTTTTAACATCAAAATCAATTGTCATGGAAATGACAAGGGTTTACAATAACAATCATACAATTTTGACTTCACAGCAAGAATATAAGATACCATCTGACAGTAATAAGAAGCTGAGCTAACTCAACCCTTCATGGCTAAATTCATATCTTTTGCAATTGCAAAAAATGTGTATATGGTATTTAAAAGGAATTTAGAGTATCTTGGGAAGCTTTTGTTTTGAAGCTGCCTGCCCTACTACCCAGCACTGTCAGAGACTATAGATACAAATGTTCTAAAATAGAGTCCCTCTTGCAATGAGCATAATGATATTAAAAGTGACAATTACTTACACTTCACCATCACCATATAAACATCAATAGTGCAGATTGGAGGCTGGGGCAACCGCTCTCCCTTCTCCAAGAGGTCAGGGATCTCTCGAGTTGGGATTCCATCATACGGCTTCCCACCAAAGGTCATAAGCTCCCAGATAGTGACTCCTAGACAGAAAAAAAGAGTGCTAGTATTTGAGGTCATACTACTCAGATTTCTTCACAATTTCTTACAGCGCAGTATTCTGGCTCAGTTCTGGACTGCAATCTCTTCTTCATTACCAGTGCCTGTAAAAACACTGAAGTCTGGTCTGCCATTTAAAAAGCTCCAGAAAGTGGCAAAACTCCACTTTGTGGTAATCTTCAAAAGCAAGTTCCCTCATTTTTATTAGTGTAAGAAGCAGCATGATAGGTCTGAAGCACAAGAGAAAGGTCTAAAACAAATAAATGGTGGTAAAGTAAATGGATGCAATAACAAAAGAATGCATCACACTTTTTTATCATATCAAAAGAGAAAATGAATGGCTGATGTACTCTATTATTTTAAGGGGAAAAACTGCAGATGTTCCCTAACTTAGAGCATCAGTTTCCCACAAAGCTAAAGCATTCAGTAACATTATGCCATTGTCTTTGCCTTGTAAGTCATTCACAGCCACTTGTATTATTTTTTTCTTTAAATCACCTTATGGATTTGAGTTATGACAGTGCTGTGCTTCAAAACCAAGACTCTCTTTTTGTTTTGGCATTGGAGCTGGAAATAAAGATCATATATCATAAGTAACAGAATTCATCCCCCAAACAAAATCTTAAATATTGAAAATGCTGATCTCATACCAGTTTAACTTTCTATTTTTATTGCAAAGGTCATTTTAAACATGCCTCCAGATCAGTAACCATATTTTGCCAGCTGTCATGCTAATATGAAAGGCTATGAGCAAAATTACCCTATGTATAAAACACATATTTATTTCACCCTCATTCACCTCTTTGTTGATGTTCAATAACTAGAACTTGCCAATTGTTTTTGGTCTTGTCCTTTCTGATTATAGATATTCTGGGCTTCCTGCATTTAAAATGAATTTCATAAATGGAGGCATATTTTTTCCTAAGTGATACGGGGTGTACAGAATTTGAGGAGAAAGAGCAGCTTTACATGTTTGATTTAACTTTCATATGTTTTTCTCAGCTGAATAGAAGAGGGCAGCTAACCAGTCACAGCAAACAGTGTCTTTTGCTGCTACCCACAGGTAGTAGTGAGTATTGAATAGGACTGTACACCTTTTTGTTTCAAAAATGATATGGCAACAGGAAATGCAAATAGGAGTCCCTAGCCCTAAATACTGCTGAAAAATTCCACTTACAAAGGTATATGTGATTTTATTAGTAATAGCCACACTAGATAAACAGGCAGACAACTCAGCAGATGTGGCACAGTAGCTCATCTGGATAACAGAATTAACAATAGCAAATGAACATCTCGTTTCTCAAATGTGAGTATTGTTTTTTGGGTGTGTGTGGAGTCCACATGACCTGACCTGTCTAACCAATTCCCAAGTTATCTGTGAAATTAAATGGATTCTTGTTTTAGTTAGCTTGGAGAGCTCGTCTTTCCTCTTTCTCTTGCTGTATTTGCTCTGTATTATGACAAATTCCCTTTTATCTGACTGTAGGTACAGAAAGTCCCATAAGCCTGAAAATGTTTTTTGACATTCATGGCTTTTAGAGTTAAGATTTTCAAAGGACTGCTGAAAATTATGACCTGCAGCTGTATTTTTATGAATCTGTAGCTGAGCTGAAAGAGTCCTTCTTCTGTCATAATAATCAGCCAAACTGCTACCAGCCCAGAACTTACGGCATTCATCCCAGCAGGGGCATCATGATAATGTATTTTAGTGAGCAGGGAAGTAATGCAGGAGACAAGGAACAATTGCTGTTTAGAGTTACGCATAAAAAAAAACAAAACCAACAACAAAACCCCACCCAAAAAACCAAAACACCAAAACAACCAAGAAAAAGAAAAAAAAAGAAGTCCAAACCCCACGGAAATTAACTCCTCTAGGAAAAGAGGGCATCTTTAACATAGTAACACAACTTAGTTTAATGCTTTACAAGAGGCAAATTTTTAAACTAATCACATGAAGATTTACCATAGCTCCAAACATCACTCTGATGGGTAAATTTCCTGTAGTGTATGCACTCCAGAGCCATCCACTTAATTGGCATCTAGGGAAAGACAACAGAAATGTAACCTTAAAAATATAACATTAAAACAATACAGACAGATCCTGTGTGTAGACATCAGTTTCCTCCCTGTTTCCTTTTTCAACTGCAAGCTTAAAAAAAAGTAGCACTACACAGCAGACAAAATGGTTGTTCCTACCCTCTAGAATGGGGCTTTGCCTCATAAAACATACAGAGGTGAGAAATTCTGCTATCTGCAGAACTTCTCATATCACTTCTCATACCACCCAAATTTTACTGATTCAGATGTAGTGGAACAACTCACTTTTTAATCATACCATATAAAGATGGGACCAATGCAAAAATTACATCCAATCCTCCTAAATCTGAAATGCAGCAGAGAAGGTGGAATACAGAAGCTCTTCTGCCTCAACAGTTTGTAAAACCAGACACTGCTATCTCAATTGCTCTCTAATGAGGCTAGTTAATAATGCAGGGTCCATAATACTTCACTGTCCACATAATCATCACCAGAGTAAACAGGCAATGGGGAGAATTTACAGTGCTTAATTTCAAACTCCTAATATTTGTTAGGAACTTGGCCTTCTCAGTTCTCTCTATCATTACTGCAGTGAGAAAAACTGCTCCTAAAAGTAAGTCAGAAGTCCTAAGTTAGCCTTTGGCTCTGAATCACCCTTGTGGTGAGCTCATCTCTTCTGACAGAGAAGGCTGTGTAGGCAAACATAAATCTAGGTTTGGCAGAACGGTTCGTCCTCTTGAGTTCGTGTTAAAATGAGGTTCATGGTGTTTCCTATTGCTGAGCTGGACCTGTGAGGCACAGTCTTGCAGTCCATTAATTCCTAATGGACAGACATTAAAAACAGATTTTTACCTGGCATGGACTTGTATGGGTCGCCTCTAATTTGGAACTATGGAAGATGTACTAGAATAAACCAGAGAGATATGTAACTGCACGCAAAATCTGAACAGATGGTGGGTGTCAAAGCAGAGGATGTGTCTTCATTCAAACCCTTATGAAAATACCTTCCTTGAGGTTGACTAATGAACATAACCTATACAGTTATGGCAAAATAGCACTCTTTAATAAAGGCTGGCTTAGCACTTGCAAAGACAGTTCATTCTCCTCCACTAAACTCCGCAGAAGTGTATCACTTTCATTCCCATTAAATATGACTGGGTTGTTCCAAACTTGAACAACTGCTGAAGTAGCAAAGCTGCGTTGCTCATCATGGGGTAACTCAGGTTGGAAGGGACCTCAGGAGGTCTCTAGTTCAACCTCAGGCTCCAAGCAGGTTCAGCTATGAGATCAGACCAAGTTACTCAGGGCTTTATCCAGTCTGGACTTTAAAATCTCCAAGGTTGGAAACTGCACCACCTCCCTGGGCAACTTGATCAACTGCTTGATTGTCCTCATGGTGAAAAAGTTTTTCCTTTTATCCAGTCTGAATCTGTCTTAGCATGCAACTTTAAGCCGCAAATGTCTGCCGGATTTCACAGGACACTTCTCTGGAACTGGGAAGTGACACATCTGACCTGTAAATCCTGCTCCATAACTCCCAGCGGTGTGATTGGCCTCACAAGTCCAAGACACCATCTAACAGCTGCCAGGGAACAGTCGCTTTGCAAGGACCAGCTCATTTTCTGTCATTCACTGGCTGATGGAGGGACGAGGCAGAGGGGTTACTGAAGAGGGGGTTAGAGAACTGAAGGAATCAGGGAAGACTGCCAAAACTCCACCTTTCCTGCCAGGAGGTCTCTTTACTGGGGAAATGGGAAAGCATCGGTGACTCCTTTCAAGCTCTTCACCTCATTGACTGAAATGCCAATGGAATCCATGCAACAGCTGCCAAGGGCAGCAGCCACACAAATAAAGCAGCAGCCCATCCAGGAGAAAAAGCACACACTGGCAACAGCTGTTTGTCCCAGACAAGGGCATGAGTGAGCACAGAAAAACAAAGATAGCAAGTAGACAGAAAGCAAACTAAACATTCAGGAAAAGGAATGACAGGAGAGGCAGAATCCCTTGGGATTTTGTGACAGGTTGAAATGTGGAATTTCAAGATGTTTAGGGAGCAGTCGGCAGCAGAATGTACTTACAGCCTTTACTTAGAGCCTTCTGAATTTATAATCCATTAATCTGAAGGCATTAGAAATGAGGTGAGGCACTATGTGAATGTTGTGTGGTATGCTGAAAAGTAATACGGGAAAATGTCTGGTTTCAAAATTATCCTCAAGCTAGCTTTTTAGTGGCCTGGCATTCAACATGGTATTGGAGACTTGGATGCAAGAAATAGCATTTGCAGGCTCTTCCAATGTGATAGAAAAGGCGGCTCTTTGCTGAGCATATGTAAACTCTCATATGCTACAAATACAAACATGTTCTGTGGCCTTCCTTTTTGTTTTCTGGAAAATTACTTGTCTGGGAAAATGGGACTGCAAGTTATTGAGGTCCATACTGACCAGAGAAAGAGGCTTGGCAGAAATGCGCTAGAACATCTGTCATTCATTGCACTGACTTCAGAAGTCTTCAAAACAAGACCCGAAATGAAGGAAATGAACAAAACCTAATTCTGAGTGTGAAAACTGTTCAGACAATTATATTTTGGCACCTGGAGAAGCTCACTGAGCAAAAAATGAGCAGCTTTTATGTGTGCTGTCACAACACAGTTTGCTAAGTCACTGACAGACTTTCTTACATAGATAATAGTCCCATAGGGATACACTGCCCTAAAAAGTAACTTTGGGGGGTTTGTCACAGTGATATATTTACTTCCAGACATGTACAGCACTCACCTTTCCTCCATCAGCATTATACTCCTTCTCATCCCCTTCCAAAAGTCTGGCCAATCCGAAATCAGTGATTTTCACATGGTTTGGTGATTTCACCAAGACATTACGGGCTGCCAAGTCCCGGTGGACAAGTCTCCTCTCTTCCAGGTACATCATTCCCTGAAGGACAGGGCATAGTAAAATAATCTTAATGAGTCTTACATGATTTTTTAGAACTACTTTTCATGGTGACATGTAAAATTTCTGGTTCCCTTATTAGTATTCATAATAAGAAAATGGCCTAGGGGGTAGAAGTTCAATGTTGTCCTTGCTCTGAGCAGGAGGTGGGTTTAGATGACCTTACGTTCCTTCCAATTTGAATGATTCTGTAAGATTCTATGGTAACTGCCAAAGGAAATTTGGCAAGCCAACAAAAAAACACATAGATACCTCCTTTGCTCCAGCAAGTTTAAAACCTGGAAATGTGAGACAAAGAAAGGAAATATTATGGCCCTCATTTTTCAGACGAACACAATAAAAAATAAACAACTTAGCCAGAGCCCCACAGATATTAGGCCAGACTGGGAAACAATCACAGCTCTTCTACATTCCAGGCAAGTGTCTCCAATTCAAGATGAAGCTTCTTATCCATCACCAAATGCTTTTCAGTTGGATACAAGTTTTCAATACCCTCAGTAGATTAGAAAGAAAACAATTCTTTATTCTTCTGCAACTTGTCTTTTCACTCCCTTAAAATTTTGCATGTAGTATTATAATAAGACACTAGATCAATGGCCATTTTTTTAACGAGCATATATGTTCTGTTAGAAGTACTTTTGTTAACAAGCCAATCCAGCTGCTTTTAGAGATAAGGTAACATACACTCAAGCTGCCTGGCCTTAACCTTATTCTTACTCTGATGAGAGACTAACCTTATGGAAGTTTACATGATGCTTTGTGATACTGAGATGAACACCAAAGCTTGGTCCACCAAAGCTTGGTCTTATTAATTATATGACGTACAAAGGACAGTCAGGCAGGGTTACAGGCCTGTAATTTCATTAAAAGGCATTTATGACATTAACCATCATTATAAGAACCTACAGATGAAATTACACACTTGATAATTACCCTTAAAGTATCTCTTAATACATTAGCTCTGTATAATATATACAGTAATTTTGAAAAAGTCATTGTTGAATACCGAAGAGATCATATTATCCCACAATACAGATGATAATTCAGAGAGTCACAGGTAGTGATTAAAATAACCAGATTACTCAGTGTCATGGGCCAGATTTTACTCCCTTTCACAGTGTAAGAAGCTCATGTGTACCTACCCCCATACATACCAGAAGGACAATGCATATGGGTAAGCCACCACTTGCGATCACCGGGCCAGAACGTAGCCCTTTCTTGACAGAAAGTAGATGCTTTTAGAAAAAGCATCAAGTGGAGCTCTGAACTGCTGTGACTTTTAGGCGAAAAATTTCGGTGCAAACACCACTAAAAGGTTTGAAAATATGTGGGAGAACATTTGGCATAAACACTATTTCATTTTTAATGTGGTAGGCTTTGCTGCAGTCAACATGAAGGTGGTTTGAAAGGGGACACAAGGACTCTTTGGCATAAAGCAAATGGAATTATTTTTTAAAAGCACTGCTAGTTGAAGCCAACACACCCTCCTGCCAATTGCAAATCAATACTTTTGGCTGTTGGACATCAGAACTATAAGTCTTTGAAAACATAATGGTTTTTGACATCAAATTAAAACCTGTAGAAAAAGGACAAATAAATCCCACAGGTCAAACAATTGTGAGTCACACAACAAACACACTATGAAACCAGAGGCGCCATGACTTAGCACAAGAATTACCATCCGAAGAAATCCAACCAGAAAAAGACAACACAGTCAATAGCAACAACACAGTAACAGAGAAAAAAAACCCAACAAAAGTGGCCCTGTAAAATTCAGGCAGATTGGGAGTGCATATAAATCCTGTTTCACTTCTCTAACGCTGAACAGTAACCAGAAAGCGCTTCAAGGCAGTGTCAACCTTGCTCATACCAAGTACTCTGGGAAGCAGGTGGACTACAGCAATCTCCCAGCCTCATGTCCCTCCCTTTCACCTGGGGGTCTTGCAGATGAGATGTCTACAGGTAGGTGTCAACCAACCCATCCGGACATGCCTCAGAAAGACACTGAGAGAGCACCATGTGCATGTCATCTGCAAACAGACAGGTGCCTTTGTGCTTCCTCCAAACACTTCTCTCCTGCAGCTCACAATCTCCTCCTCCAGCTTCCACGGGGTTCAGCATCTCTCTTCAATCTTGCATCTCTCACTGCAAAAGAGTTCCTCCCTGACCAAAAAGTCTCAAGGTGCTACTTACACTTCCTTTCTACTTAGTTTAGGAAATATCTCAAATTTTTAAAATGAACAGGAATAGTTCTAAAACTTCACAGATTTGACGTGACTCCCAATATCCTTATTTGGTCAAAATTCTCAATACCTCAGAATAAGGGGGATGGAGAAAAGAAAGGTCCAAACCTGGAAACAGATCTTTGTGGGCAGAATCTGATGAGGACACAAGAACCCAGAGAATTTGATGAGAGAATTCTGTTCGTATCAGAATACATTAGGCCCAAATAAAATTGTCATTTTTAATGGATTAACTTGCACCTATCAGCACTGAAATGATATGAAGATATTGCAGATTTCTTTTGGCAGAAATGAAGAAACAGAATTTCTGTCTTGTTAAAATCAGAACAGATGACCTGTATCAGGGCTTTAGCCTCCCATCTTTAGCTAGTGATGGCAGGAATGGATGGTATGGTGTCGAGAAACATCCTTCCTTGAAAGATTTAAACAATCAAACACTTAACTGTGCTTCCTTGGTCTTATTTTACCTTCTCTACGTATTTAATTTCCAAGCATTTTTTAAACATGTAGGCTAACACTTTAGGATGTTTCACTGTTTATTTACTTATTCATTTCCATTTATTTCAATCTTGTGCTATTATTTAATATCATCTTAGTAAGATTGTATTTTATTCAACCTAACCTCGTACTCTCTTACGAACTAGAAAGATGTCTAATCACCAATCTGAATACTGCTCCTAATCAATACCACATCTGGTTTTCTTTTCTATCCAGAAAGAGGGTAGAAATAGCTGTCTGTATATCACTGTACTTAACAGTTTACTTCACCTTTGTCAAACAAGCTTCTCAGGGCTTCTTCCCACCTGTGTTATCTGCAAAGCTAAAAGCAACCCATATAGGGTTGACAGCTACAAAATCCTCTGCAGGTCCATGACCTGCAGAAATGTAAATCCTCAATACCCAGTGTAAACATGTTTGATTTTCTGGATATCCTATCAACAAGTTTTAAAGGTGGATGGCGGAAGTATAAGAGAAAAGGTATACATATATGTATATATTTTCAATAAATGAGATAATACAAGCAGAATGGAAACAATCTAAAAATGGGAATCCTACAGTATTCACTGCAGCAATACTGTCTAAACATATACTATACCAAGAATCATCATTTGAAGGCATTTTTGAAACTGGCAGGAAAAGTGCTTTATATGCATCTCTAATCTTTTTACATGACACAGAAGAACGATAACAAAAAAATGCTCTCTGCATTACACAGCTGGTGCCATCACCACCCAAAAAGCCCGTGATCAAATATCAAGAGGACATTTTATGAGAGTTACAACACTACAAGTGACCCTAGACCCTGACAATGCAAAGAGATCTCTTGGTAAAAATGACACTTTAAAGCCTGATCCAAAAGACACCATGCTGTGCCATTTGTGGTGTGATCTGTGAGGCTGGGGAAATGAAGCGCCCTTCAGGACTTGTTCAAATTAGGGCTATGCAGATCCCATATAATTATCAAAGTCTAAAACGTTCAAACAATAAGAAACCCCATACTTCAGTATACATATTAGAACATTCACAATAGGGTGGGACTTTTATGTTGAAACCACTGAGAGGAAAAAGTTCAACATTAAGCCATTAAGGATCAGTTGTCCCTTTATCTCTGAGCCCCGATTCATCTCACACGAACACAAGAATCAGCCATGACCTACCCATCACTGATATTCCCTCATCACAGTCGTGACACAGGTTTCCTCACAGAGAATGTCATTAGATATGCAATTACTGCTAGGATCCCTTAACATAAAATCATTCTCTGAATCAGTGCCTAATGCTATTAAGAAGTCAAACAGCCACTGCAAATGGCTATAACACAGGTAAGTTGATGAAGTCCCTTTGGAGGTTCAGGATGAGTGAGGGATAGCCTTTTATCTTTCACAATGGCGCCCCTTATCCTCACCCAGTATCACAGTCACGTATGAAGACAAACCTCTGCTATATGGATCTTTACTTAGACGTACCACAGCAGTAAAACTGCCTGTAGCCTAGATCCCTTCTACCTGTGTGATTATGCAACTGTAAAAATGCCAATTCTCCTTTCAGAAGCAGACACAAATGCCCTTGCCAGGACTTCTATTAGTGTTAAAGGGTTTTTATCCTTGCCTACATGATTACTAACCCGACCTGCCCACGTGTTTGTTCATTTCACACAAGGCTTGCAACAGCACCAAGGAAACTAATAGCAGTGCTGAGGGGTAGAATAGCCCAAGATGGCTTTGTTCAAAGAAGGGAGGTGGACAGGAACGATGTAAATGGCCACTAGGAGCTGAACTCCAGTAAGCATTTCCTGCCTGTCACTTTCCAGCCTTGATAGTTTTCTATGTAATAACTGGGGGCGGGGGGGAAATCAGCAGTTTTATTAGCTGAGGTGAATCCTGCTCTCTACCCATCAGTTTACTCTTGGAGCTGGCTAGAAGTAACAGAGAACAAAAATTATCTTGTTGAATAGACTGAAAGACAGTCATTACGAGCTATAAAAGAAGAAAGTCTTTCCCAATTTTTTTATGGACTGTTTGTGAGGTCTCTGGGACTGTGAACAGACAGATTTGGTATGGTCATTTCAGGTATGGTCAGGTATGCTCATGCTCTTGTCACAAACAAAATGACAGACCTGAAAATGACATGTGCTGGCAACAAACTGAAGTAGGACAGTGGAAAGGAGTGTCAAGAAATCCACGGGAGGAGAGAAGACAATGAGATGGGACAGCTTTATGATCTTTCTAAGTGCTGAACTGCAGTAGAAAGTATCAAATTAGGTTCATAAAATATTAGGACTTCCAGTGTTGCAGAATATAATCAAAGGTGGACTGGTGGTGGAAAGAAAAGAATAAAGGAATTTTTTTTTAAGAAGTAAAATGAGGCTTTTCTGGAAAGTTATGGGTTTGTCCCCCGAAACCTCCTGCCTTTAAGATGTGGTCATAATCTGCTCTTTTCTTACATTACTGCCAGTGTTACTTTCTGCTGCTGTCATTTGTCTCCCAGTTCCTGAGGGAAGTTTCTGAGCACAGCCTCCATTTGTACAGCTCAGAGTGTAAGAGTTACAAGCACATCCCCGCTGAGGATGCTTCCAGATTCATTTCAAAGGTGGCAGCTGCCATTCAGGGACTGTCCAACTCTTTGAACTGCAGGAAAGCTCTTTCTGAAAGTCTTTCCATTAGGTGCCTGCACGTCATTTCCAGAAAAAGGGTATTCATTAGTCAGGACAGAATTTAAGCAGGTATGTAAGTCATTAAATGCCAAGTCCCTTTGGGATAATTACCAGAGATGGAAGTGTGTTGAATCACTAACTAAAGTTTAAGTACACACATATGTATTTGCATGATGCAAGACATCATTTTGCAAGACAAATTAAAAAGTGTAAAGACCTTCACCTGTCCCAAGAACTTCAGCAATACCAGCAGACAGCAGATGTACTATAAACACTTTTTTTTCAGTGTGACTGTTTGCTGTTTTCTATAATAAATGTTATCTCCCTAAATAGAGGGAATGTTGATCTTACCCCATCTAGAAATTAAGAGCAGCCTGCCTTTCTTCGATAATAACTTCCACCCACCAAAGCCAGCACACATGGCAGATTCATCAAACAGGTACGTGGAGGAAGAAAATTTCAAGCCCAACTCAAATCTCATGGACATTAATCACCAGTCTTGGAGACTGCCCTCTTTTCACCCTAATAACTTGAGGCTAGCTTAATAACAGGAATCACTACAGAAAGCTTGAAATGATCATCTTTTCCCCGCTTACCCCATGGAAAAAGTGTAGTTTTACCTGGGGCTAAATAAGCTTTCAAGGAAAATGTGGTGCCCTTTGTTGTCAGGAGCAACCAAAATCATCTAAGTAGCTGTTACTCCAGAGATAGCTGTGGGAGGGAAAAACTGACACTGCTGTGAAACACACTGACTCAGCTGCAGAGGTGTGATTTGTTATGTAGGTCTGCTTGGGAGCTGGGACTGGAGGTCATGCTCACAGCCAAGGGAAAGTGAAGGATGCTAACTACTTCAGTCCAAAGCTGCCAGTCTGAGCTGGGGACTCGCACCTTGTGCTATGCACACCTCCACCAGGTTAGCTGCCAAGGATTTCTGAAAATGTCTGGAGTTCTGCCAACTCTGGTAAAGCTGGCAAGGGAGGCCCGTTCCTGCATCCTGGGCTGTGGTATACCCCCAAATACTTAGGAGTTCAATTACTTCCCGTTTATATGGGGTAAACTAATACCTCTGTCTCTCTTTGGTAAAGGGTACAGACAGAAAGCTTATGTGATAGTAATATATTTCTTCCCATCTCCTGTTCCCTTGACTAAACTCACTCTCTTTCAAAGTTTCTCTTCTCTACAGTTTACTTAAGTTTGAAGCAATGTGCTATTCACATGTAACAAGCCTATCTTGGGGTAAAAGTGCTTTTATCTCAAGCTGGCTGTCTCTAGGTGCAGCCTTAGAATACAGAGCTGGCATAACTAGCTGGATTTTCCTACAGCTGCTTTGGATCTGTTCACCTGACCTGGACCAGACAACTGAAACTTTGCTAGACCTACACTCTGAGCTGGTGTGACACAAGCAGTGTATTCATGTCTGCTAATATATATCCCTTTTCTCACAGTCCTGCTGTGACATTGCTAAATGGTTTTGGACTAAACAGTTCAGAGTACACAGAAGTAAGCCCAAGATTACCTGTACTTGACTTAAGAGGCAGGATCTCAGTGCAGCTGGATTACTAACCCTATGGAAGGATAACCAGTGCAAATACAACTCCTGCACAGGTAACTCAAGCTAGTTCTGCCACAAAAAGAGTTAGTGGTGATGTTGTGCACACAGGTTAGTCTTACATCTCTCCGCTTGTGGATCACCCAGAAGTACAAATTCTGTCTGCTCACACATGGGAGTGTGATCGCACATTGACCGATTCAGCTGAAGCACAAAACCGAGATGAGCTGGCTTCATACCAACCACAGGAGGACACATGCTACCTGTGGCAGTATAAACATGTCAGTTACCCATCAAAAGAACAAGCCTGGAAAAAAAAAGTCTATACCAGATCTTTGCTCTGCATCATGTGGCTGCTGCAGCATATTTGTTCCCGTAACAGGAGTCCTACAGCTTCATTTACTGCATTGCTGAGCTATGGCCCAAGACACAGAATAAAAAAGATCCTAAAGCATAACAGGTCAAAACAAAGTCAGGAAGCAAAAGGGAAGGGAAAGGGGCTACGTGGCTGAAGTTTAGATGAGAATTACAGGAAAAAGGCAGGTTATGCCAAAATGACAGGTGATTCATAAAGGGTGAAAGAGTAGAAAGAAATGAGAGGAGAAGCAAGTTCACAAGCTTATGACATTTCAAGACTTAATTGACTGGACTGAGCAGACATTTTGATGGGCCCAGACCCACTGAAATCCTAAATTAAAATCTCAGAAGCGTCTTCTCACCCCTGCAAAGCACAGATAAATGGGTCACCGCTGAACTGACTGGTTCAGGATTCTGAGGTTGTGGGGTCTTTAAAGTCTAGCTATCTATCCTGGGTGGATGTTAAAGTTCCTTGGGCATCACCAGAAGGGGAGTTTGTTCCGCTGTCATCATCAAACATGTCCTCTGTCTGAACTCCTGCAAAAAGTATGAGTTGTCTCCCTGGCTTTGTGAAATTATGCAGATATCTAGATTACGTGGTGCTGAACATAAAGAGTCTGTGAAGCACTTCATGTTCTTCTGATGAAAGATGTTACATAAATATATTAAGTAGCATAAGAAATGAGATGCAAAACAGGTATTTCAATACTGCCCATACTGCACGTGCCTCCAAGTTCTGGTCCCACCTAGAGTCATATCTGTGCAGCTGCTACATGGGATGTTTAGAATGGGAGGAAAAAAAGTTCGTTCCTATGCATGACATTCCCAAGGGAGGGAGTTGTGGAGTTGTATCTAATCTCCATTTTGCAATTAACTCAAGATCATTGCCACAGTGCTTCCTTAAGACAGCTGGGTGCAAAGTGCTCTCCTATGCCAGCTATAGTGCCTTCAATGGCAAACTGGCTCATGTTGGCTGTGTTACCACTTCACTTGGGACAGGTGTCCCAGCCTCCTGGGTTGTGTGGACACAGGCTTCCTTAGTCTCCTGCCATACCTTCTCCCTATTCCCAAAGTGCTCAAAAGCACAGGGATGTTCTCTTATAATCTCTGACAGCTCAGCTTACGGTACTGCAGCCTACAGAGGCGAGAAACTGTAGCTTGTAGCTGCGCTTATAATAAGCATATCACCAGTAAGGACAGAGTAACCTGGATACAGCTTTGCAGCTCCTCTCATACTCTCATTAGGCCAACATACATGCAATGCACAAATATATGTTGCAACAGAGATGCACCAAGACAGTTTCTGACGCTCCAATTACTGAACAGGACCAAAAGCTGTAATAGGAAAAACTTAATAAAGTCAGGGACTCATGGGTAAAGGGTCACCCCCAACACTTCGATAAAGTACTTAGCATCTGATGCCTCCCTGCTAGCTCTGCAGTATCCGCTTCTCACAAGGGCTTCTGAAGGTGAGCACACAAACCAGTCAGGTGTTTTCAACAGACTGTCCTTTGGGTGTATTGCCCCACGTAGGAAGAGAAAAAAGTAAGGTAGCAATCTACTGACGGTTCCTGTGCAAGAAAAAGACTGACTGTTCAGATGCAGATTTCTGTTCCACTGCAGGGACGCCCTTCACCAGATGTACCACAGAGCCTGGGCTCTGCGTGTGAGAACTTACCGCTTGCCATGTCCACTAATGCTAACATAACTCACCTTTGTCCAGGAAGCACAGAAGTACTTAGCACTGTTTTGGCTGCAACTGCAGCTACATGTTACCTTTTTCTGTAAAAGAAGCCTTTAAATAAGAACTAACTGCCTAAATAACAAACTTATGACTGCAAAACTCTCCTTGCTGGGCAATAAACACTCATTGCAAAGTAACTACAGTTAAGAGGCTGGCAGGAACACAGTCCTTATGACAAAGACTGTGAATTACTGTTTCAAAAGCGAATCCTAGTAACCTGTGCTATACATGCCAGCAGGAAGAGCGTACCTATCCTCTGATTTGGGGAGTGCTCAGAGACTTCAGGTTTCAGCTCCCAGTGGATCATATACTCCTGGAAAGTGTTTGATGCTTTTCAAAGTGGCAATCAAAGAGAGAGGTATCAGCGTGTTAGCAATTCAAAAGGGCTTTTTGAATGCTATTCTTCTCTCAGATTAATTGCTATAGTTAGACTAGCTCCAGCTCCTTCCTCTGAAGAGGCAAGCAGGCTAAATGCATCCTATAAAGGAGCTCCCAGTGCAACTTAAACAGTGGAGCTGTGACCAGTGCTTTCTTGATACTCCATAGTTATAAACTGCCCATGAGGGAGATAACTTGGCTTTCTTGAAATGAAGCCTGCAGAGAAACCTGTGCTCAGACCAGCAGCAGCATCCTAAACAATGAGCTACCTTCCCCCCACCCCAGCCACTGACCTCTTGCCAATACAATTACAATCGGGAGAGTATATTGTGTAGTGCATTCACTCTCTCCAAGAAAGTGTATTTAAAATGGATTACTTCTGCTCCTTAGGCAGGCGATCAATACAGATGTGGACTGCAGTAAGTACAGAGATGTCTGTGGGCTGCAGCACTTATCCTCTGTGTCTCTTCAGAAATTAATTAAAAATCAATGAAGTGTGCAGCCTATTAATAAGGAACCTCTAGATTAACAGATACAAGCACAGCCTTCCCTCAGTTTCAGAACGAACGCAGCCACAGTGCAAACACATTAGAAATTCTCCAGCACTTCAAAGAATACAGTCAGAACTGTAACATTTCATGGCTATGCCCTGCATCTGACTGAACTGCAATACTCTCAACTTTATGCACCCTTAATAAATTATACGCTATTTGTTTCAAGTTGGTTAAACAGGAGGACTTTGGGTAAGCATTTAGAGGCTTCAGAGTTAACTGTGCTGCCTTTCTAGAAAATGGTCTAATGACAAAGCACAATCACCAGCATGAAGATCGGATCCAGCAGACATTTAACAGAGGGAGAAGTGCAGTTTGTAACTCCTGGAGGTCACTCTTGGGATTCAGCAATAACTGACAAATTCAGTTATCTGACTTCTTCTCCAACACCTGAAGACTACACCTTGCAACCTGATGAATGTTTAATTACTGTGAAACATTGAATTTGCCTGGGTTTAGAAGCAGCTAGGCAGGGGCTGGAGAAAAGCAGTTTTGTTGCTGGTTTCTTCAGTCAGGACCCCCAACCCTACTACCCCTCCACAGCCCAGTAGTGTTAGCATTCAATGCACAAAATACAGAGCAGCTTATAATACACCCAGAGCTGCCAGACCAGGACAGGGCCCCTGCTGAGCAAAGAACAGCACATACCCACAGCAAGAGCTTTCCCCGGCTTCCAGGAGATAAGATTCTAATAAAAACCCCCATTCTATGTTAATAAACATAGTAATACAATAAATAAATAAAACATTTAATAAACAAAAGCTGTGTTTTAGAAGGAGAAAGATGAAATGACTTGCACAAGATCACTAGGGCAGAGGCAGGGACTGCTCCTGGGTATCAGGAATCTCCGATCCAATACACCACCTGCCTTCCCTTAGTTACAAACCCACCTTTTTCAGACAGCTTTCTTGGGAAATGAGTACTGACCCAGTAGCAGATAATACTTTTCCCGTGGAAGTGCACTGATAACCTGACATGTCGTGCACTGGATGCCAGGTTTTCCAGCATTCACCTTACGTTGCATGTTATGATAATAAAATATGTGACAAAACAGGTCTTTCCTGTACTCTGTGTACTTGGCTGGTTCAGATGAGGCAATGAGTTTGGACAGCTGAACTTCTTATTCTCCTCTTCTCTTGAACAGAGCCCACCGAGCATACAGGGAACACTGCGGTGACTACTATATTGTGTGTTCAGATGAAAATCCTACAAGAAGAGTACACAGCAGCTCCCTGCTTTGCAAAAGGCAAGTATGTATGTAATTCCACTGATTCCCCTGAAACACTTGACAGAGGAAGTTTTTGACCTCAAGACACGTTTCATACAGCACTTTTGGTCCAATTAAAAGCTTTTTAGCATTATCCTGTCTTCTCATTAAATTAAGCCTGGATGATTTTATTTTCTTTTTTCTCAGTAGACAGCATGATTGCGGCTGAATTTCTGAGGTAGGCACCTTTACTTGAAAGATGTCCCCAAAGGAAACACAGCTTCAGGGCTCTGTATAACCACTTTAAAAATCATCATTTCTGTGTAAATAGGAACACAACAGGACAACGGAAGCACCACTTCTCTGGGAAAACACTGCTTTCACAAGCTATTCCACTGCAAGGGCCACTGGGCTCCGCAGAAGAAAAGTGGAACAAGGGCTTATTTACCATCTCCTGCTCCTATTTTCTTCTCACATGAGCAGAGCAAGCAGTTGGTCTGTATGATGGCTTCTGCTTAGGACTGCAATATTGTTCCACAGAAGAAAATGTTCTGAATGTATTCTAAATGCTTTTGATACTCTGATTCAAGAGAGTTCTTGAATAAATTAAAGCTTTGAACTTCCAAACTCTGTTGCCACTAGGTTTCTGAGCACTTCTTAAAAACCCACATCACAGGTAACCATAGTTACCTATTCCATACTTCTTTTTTTCCCTTTTCTAATTGAGAAGCTTGTGACAGCTGACAGAACAGAAGAGGCCAGCCACATAAACAGAGTGTGCTAGCTGATAATGGCTGGAGAAACCTGCTAAATAATCCATTAACCTTCTGCAATAAATCCAGATGACTGCTAGAGTGGGGTGGGTGGAAGACAGAAATGTGGTTTCAAGAGACACGTATCTCCCCTCAGCTAAAACGTCACATTGTTATTAATGGTTCAGAGCATCGCTGTGTTGACAGTGAGAGCCCACAGAGTGTGAGTCAAACTGCCACCGTGCCCCGCTAGTTACGTGCATTCAGATTGAATAGCCTTCAGTGTGTGTGTGGGGGGGTTAATCATTAAATATAGCCTGTCACTTTCTCTTTTCACTTCATGATGCTGAGGAGGATGTTTATAACACAGATAATTTATCCAAGAATATATGAAAGGTCCATATGCTCCTTGCGCGTATGGAAAGAAAAGCCAGTGACTTTGCACTGGCAAAATAAAGGACAGCTCAGCACTGCCTGCTGCACTGGAGTGCACGACCTGTCCCCTTCCCTGCTTCTCTGGACCTCAGCTCAGCCCTATCTAGACTAACACCGACTCCATGGAGATGTGGGGATAACGCATTCAAGGCAAGTTTAGACAAGCCCTCACATTACTTTGTTACAGGTTACTCACACAAAGTATAATTCCACCCTTCAGGTATATGGACTTAGATAATTATGGAGCACTGACTGCAGTAATATTTTGTGCTGTACATCAGTTCACTCATCTTGCAAAGTGGTTCTATGGTTTTATCAAGGGACCACTACCCTACATAGAGGAGAAACTACTTCTGAAGTTGTAAATGCCTAAAAAGAAACCTTCATTATGTCCTCAAAACAAAAATGATTGTTCTTTTTGCCTAGATCCCAGAAATTTCTAAATGGTATTTGGCTCAAACTTTCAAAAGCCATTAAGTTTTAAGGTGTATCCCAGTGCTGGAGGTTTCAGTTCCCAAATCTGAGACACTTCTCAGTGAGTGAGAACTGGCTGTTTTAATTAATCTCTGTGCACTTCCCAGCTACAGCAAATACTTCAGTTACAGCTACATTTTTGTCAAGCTGTCTCCGGAGCCATGGATGCCATGATTTATTCGAAAAGAAAGAAAAAGACTCATGACTTTGACATCTCAAGATTTGAGCATGTGGGTGGGTGAATACATTGGAAATTTTGAGAGCTGCTGAGCTGAAACAGGTGACCTGAGTAGAACAAAGAGGATTCAGGGCAGGTGTATTTCCACTGATAGTAACATTTCAAGTGTCTTAAGACTCAATTCCTTATTCACTAAACTTAAAGGGAGCTTTTCCATTAATTACAGGTTCAAGCCTTGGGTCAGTGCTGCTGCTACTGCACAGCATTCACCTGGAACGTGCAAAGCAGGTTGAAATGTTTTTAAACCATTGCCAAAGTAATTCACCAGGGAAGCAGAGGTGACCTAACACCCTTGGGCTCCTCTAAAATCCTAAGTCTTCTTTTAGAAGACTCACATTTGACCTTTCTCCCCAGTTATGAACCCATGCCTTTTTGCCTCTCACTCTAAACTACAGACATGAATTTTCTATGATTTACAATGACAAACTACTAGCCCCAGCTATGGACTATGCATGGGGCATTGCCTGGACTAGCCAAAGGTCTTTTAACAGGAATCGACTTCTTCCTCTAACCTGTGACCAAGACCTTCTGAGGACTGGCTGCTAACACCCCGCCTAAGAAGTTGTCCCCATTCCTCCTGCAGCTCTGCAGCAGCATTTCCATGCTTGGACTATTGCTCCAGGACTGCCAATTTGCCATATAACCACAATTGTTTTTGCCAAATTGCCATATAGACACATGAACCTTCTTTTTCTTAGTATTGAAATGAGAAGATTCATAAAAGAAAAGGTCTGCTAATAGTAAAATCAGTGCAGTGAGTAGAAAATTGTCCTGTTGATTTTGGTTCATTTGGATCAGATCCAAACATGAGAAATCTCCAAGCACAGTTTCCACATGTCTCTTGGCTGGAATTTTTCAGCCATACCTTCACCTCTTGGCTGCTTCATTCACAGTTACTTCCCTCTCTCTTTTAAACTGCCTAAATATTTCAAAGGCTCAGTTGTAGAAACTCACCATTTCCCTAAGGACCCAATAATGCTGGATTTTTTTTTCTCCACTTCAATTAAAACTAGCTGGCACCAGGCTTAAAATGTTTCTGTGTCTTGACTGAAACACATTGATTAAAACATAGGCTCAGGCACAACATGACCCCCAAACAGAAATACCTTTAAAAAGGTCTTTACAGTAAGGGTTCTTTAGGAGCATGGCAAGGAGAATCGAGCTGTCACTGAAAAAAGCATAAAAAAATCAGGTCAATAAATGCTGCACAGTTGCCAGGTTGTATGGACTGTAGTGGAAAGAACATATTTTCTAGAGGCACCGAGATGGCTGAGGATGCCTGGATCACATACGGACACCTATTAACTGGCTTCTTAACCCATGATAGTATTACTAGAACATAACACGCCCACATACAATTTTGTCTCTGCCTCTCCAGAAAACTCGCACAACTTCTCCAAATTGTACCGCTATAAAAATTACTTTTAGCATATCAGCACACACAGCACAGGTCATATATACACCTCCAAGCCCAGATTCTAGAAATACTAGAATTCATTTATAAATTTCTAGCCAAGCACATACAGAACGAATGGTACTAACAGCTTCTCAGAATCTATACTGCATCTGCTAAGAGTCATGCCAGTGGGTTGGGATGGGATGCAAAGGCTGAAATTCTTTTATATCACAAGAGCTCAGAAGTGACCATTCTCTGTTTTCATTTGAATTGACATTTACTTTTTTTTTTTTTTGCCACTTCACGTACTTCTAGCTTTGGTCCCTAAGAAATCAGGCTGGTGCAGTCGTGACATGCATATTTATCTTTCTATCTGGCCCTCTCTAGTAATTTTTGATGTTTTTGAATGTTTTCAGCCTGATTTGGCACTACACTTGTCTCAAAAATTTTGCATTCTTATGAGTTTCCTGAAAGCAGGTAGGCAAGGAGCGGAGAAAGACTAATAGTTTTCCTGCAATTGTGATTGCAGTCTTTCTTGGGCACTAGAGACTCCACATAAGAGAGAGACATTATTGAGGATACTTTAACTAGCACTAGGAACATATTAAATTCCAGATAACATAATCACAAGACATAAATCATAAGCAACCAGCTCTCAGCAGCTCTACTGCTCATAAAACTGCTTTTCTAAAGAGCTCCAGGGGGCCTCATTGATCATGAATTCCACGAAGTTCTACCCGAGGAAAAAATGCAGCCCTATTTAGATACACCTATCTAGACTAAAACTAGTGCTTGGTACACCTACTCTGGGGAGCTGCAGACCAGCAGGCTACCCATGGGATGCTGAACCATCTTTCCCTTGAGTTGCTAAATGACACTAAAGGGCAGCTACAGATATGCTGGTAATGAGGTCAGAGAGCGCCTTTCTTCAGGAAAACTACTGAGAGTTTTGTGCTTCACATTGAACTTTCTGTGACATAGCCTCACCTAATTTAGCCCATGAGGGGCTGAAGACTACCTGGCCTCAAACTTACAATAGCTATGGTCCCCTATGCAGTGGTGTGCCCTATAGACAGTAGGTGTTCAGGAATGGGAAAGACACAACCAAGCACACTTTCCTCTCACTAACTTTGAGGCTGGTAGCACAGGGTGGAACATGCAGCTTCAGACACCCTAAGCTGGCTACATGTTGCAAAGGCCAAGGCTGGATGCAGTGCAGCTGTTTTAGCCTCACACTGCATGTAGGTAATGGAGGCAGCCCAGGTCTTCTTAACCTGGAAGCACCATGGCAGCAAGCCACTGCATCTGGACCAAGCTCGTCAGTCCTGTATGGTGCCCTACTGCACTACACAGTCCCACTTGCAGGTCACAGGTTCCCACTGACCTGTACGTTTCTGCATCATCTTCCAGTCTGCAGTAGGGCTATGACTTGTTGAGCTTACCTTGTAGCAATGATGATACCACCAGACCACAAAAAGGCTTCACAAAGCTTAAGACAGACTAATTTGCTCCTCTTCATGGACCTTGAAGCCTCTTCCAAAACCAACTGAAAGCCCCCTCTGAACTTCAGAGGGCTTGAGATCAGCTAGTTTTGGGGTAATTAGGCAGCTTTCCAACACTGAGTGCTCTCTGAAGGTCCTGATGTGTCATGCTGATGCTGCAGGCGCGCTGGTATCCTGCTCTAACAAGAGGCAACCCTACTACAAATACATCTAGGAAAAAAGACATGGGTTCATTTTACTTTGCTACTTTTACTACTGGGATGCTGGGCAATCTGGGTGACAAAAGAAATGGCAACAGGAGCAGGGAAGGCTTTCCGAGACAGCCTGAAGGCAGGTTTTCTATGGCAGTCTCTGGCATGCACTCTCAGCTGTTTAATAACATGGTTGAGCCTACAGTGCCTTTTTTTTCCTTTAGTGGGAGTACTAATCACACTCTCATCTATGTAGATGCTTATTTTTATGAAACTCATACACAGATAGTATCTTTGAGACCTTTACTCCCCTGTCAAATCTGAATAAATTCAACCAACATTTTGAAAAGTTATTGCAAGGGAAACTGAAGGCAGACACAGCCATTGCAATGAGACTAATTTCCACAGAAAACAGGTTAAGTCCAAAAAGTTTTAAGGAAACTTGGACCCTTACACATTCCTTTCTCTTAAAGGAAAACAGCTTCCCTTCCATTTTTTAAAGGAGATTTAAAATAACTGTCCAGCCCTGTCCTGAGGGGCAAAAAGCATAAACTACATAAATACACTTTGGGCCTTATTTTATGGACAGCAAACCTCGCGTAGCTCTGGTAACTGCTATCTGCTTTATCTGAACTGTGAGCTAATGTTCAGGAGAGAGACAGTACTGGAGCATCTTTGTATGACAAACTGGACCACCAGCTCCCTGGCACATCTAGGCCAGCAAGCTTGCGCAGCATCCGGGTTTTTTTTTTGCCAGGGATATCTTTCAGATCTTTTCTGTAAGTCCAGCAATCCTGTAATTCCCCAGAAGCCAGACTGTCATAGAAGTAAGTCCTTCAGTACTCCAGAACGTTCACCAATACACATATCATATCATATGGATAAATTTCATGTCTTGCTATGCAGTGGAATTACAGCCAACATAACAGACACAATACTGCCAACTTCAAACACTGAAAAATCAAGGCCAAAGCCTCTAAAAAACCTGATCTTTACTTACTAAATTCTGAAATTAAAATTACTTTGGGGGTTCTCTTCTTATTTGCCCTTTGGCCTCCGAGTCATTAGGGTATACTTCAACCCTGTGTGCAGGCTCATCCATTCTTTGATTTTGCTTTAAATGACAGCAGAAAATCTCATGGAGTCTGACTGGAGCTGGAGTCTTCAGAATATCCTGAGGAATGGTGGTTTACAACACAACCCTTAGCAAGAGGGTGGATGTGCAAGAAGACTTAAAGACATTCCCCAAACATCTGACTCTCAAACTTCTTCCTGAAAGTTCTAAAAGTTTAGTTCATCTTTTAAATCTGTTATAATTTATACAGCAGTGATCATACTAACAATTTGCAATTTATATCTCCTAGCCCCACAGTACTAGGCACCTGAACAGCAGTCTTGGTATGTATTGAACAAACAACAGGTAAATCACAATAAGCAGCTGACCTAGCAAACACCAAATGTTTTCGAAACATCACAGTGTGTGTATTTTAAGTAGGAAGTTGGTTTTGCACATTTCTTATGAGAGAATTAACAGTGGCAAAGGAGAATGGATAATATTTTTCCAGGAGTTGTGTGAAACAGCATGGAACCAGGTGGGAGTGAAAAGCAGCTTTCATTCAGTATGAGAGTGAGAAGGGATTCAGTCTGCTGAGTGGATTAGATGGCTGAAGCAAGAGAGGCCACCCCCAGGAGCCCAGCCAGGAAGCTCAGATGTCTCCTGCAGGGCCAAAAAACAGCCAAGGAGAAAGGGAACTGCCTGAACGCCAACTGGATGTGCGTATGAGACTAAGGGATACTACAGGATGACAAGCAGAAAGAAGGAAAAAGAAGGCTAGAACAAGACTTTTAGCAAGACTTGAAGGAAAACCTGATAATGATGGCTTCTGCGTTGAATCCAAGGCAGAGGGAAGTCAGGGACTGTCTCCAGGGAAGGAGGACTTTTCCATATATTCCTAAATTAACTAAAATTCATTAAGGAAAAACTTGAACACATTATCTCTCTGCTAGGCTCATGGAGACAGCATAACAGATCTCAATTTTTGGCTGATTGAAGTCAGTAATTACTGGGGTTCAATCTTTGCACGTCCCTGCGGTTCCAGGGCACCGAGACACAACAAGAGACCCTGTTCTTGGGAGATGGCACAAAAATACTTTTCAGAAACAAAAGGGACAAACAGATGAATACAAACAGCCTGAGCTTCCAAAATTTATGGGAATTCTCAGACACAAAACCAGACTTCACAGTGAGCTGCTATTCCCTGTTCTGACAAGAGGAGCAGGGCAACCCTAGCCCATTTCCCCCAGCTTCACTGATTCTCCTACCTTGGGCACCTAGACTCCTCCTGGTTCTGCCATACTGTTGTATTTCCTACTGAAGGCAGCCCTCAGTCTGCTCATCCTGCGAGATGCATCAGTCCCTCTCTAAATGGTGAGAGCTAAAGAACTGCCAAATGAAAGGTGGGGGGAGAGTTCACTGTTTTGGGCAGAACTGATTTGGCTAGAGGGATGTGGTTCAGTAAAGCCAGAAGAAGAGATTGTAACTTTTATTTAAAAGTTCCTAGGTGAAAAGAGAAACAGACAAAACAAGAAAGGGAGACAGAAGATGAATTTTCAAGGGCAGTGCCCTCAGTTTTCAAAGGGCCTCAGGTAAGGTCATATTTAATTTTGCAATTTTGAAGGAAATTATTAAATTTTCTCTTTTAATTAGCCAAGCATTGGAATCAAAGCTATACTACTTACACAGCTGCAATGTGTTTACTATTCTTGGTTGCATTTTTTTATATGTCTAATGCAACTTTAATACTTTTATCTTTCATGACAGGACTCAGTTCAGACCAAAATAATCACTGTATTAACATTTTTTTCTTACCCACTCAAAGTAGTTCAGTTCATTACTGCAGAAACAGCAAGCCTCCCCAGCCCATCATTAATTCCTACTGTTTCAATTATGAGAAAGAAAAAAAATTCTCTATGGAAGATTTTGTGCATAACGACACTGTAAATACAAATCTTAACACAAAGCTATAAAGTACAAACCAGACAAGTCAGTTGCTAAAGTAAGATCCTGATAAAGATCACATTTTATTTGGTAGAAGTTAATTTTTCACTCTGCCAAGCCATTCTTATGCTGCTGTAAACCCACTGAAATTAACTGCACCACATCTGCCTGGAAAAGAATGAAGCCCTTAAAACTGTCCTAACAATGAGTTCAAACCATATCCCCATATCTTAATTTGACAAAGTTCAGGGAAATGTCAGCTCCAAATGTTGTAGAAAAGACTATAATGAGCATGAATTGGGCTTCTAATTCCAAACAGCTCTTCAACATAGGGAAACTTTTGGTGAAGATCTGAACTTGGATTCATTACTAGTTTGGGCTAGTTTCTTCAGCTACTTTCACAACAGAAGCCGAATCGATAAACCCACGGCTTGCAGACAACATATATATTAATACAGATAAGTTATACATCTAAGATGGATGGGATTTTCAAAGGTATGAACAGATCTCACTAGGACCATTTTGACCTCAGGGCTTTTGGATCTCAAGCTGAAGCAGGAGACAAGCACCGCAACATGGAAACTGCACGTCCACATTTCCAAAATGGAATTCTAAAGTTCAGTACATACATATGTGGCACCTCAGAAACAAGAAGTTTGCTTCCAAACTAGGAAATTTAGGAAGGTTAAGGCAATGCGGATGAATGCACTATACATATATATCCAAATGTGAAAAGCTGGACCTTTTTTTTTTATTTTGAGAGTAAGTGGCACAAACACTGATATTTCACATTTCAAAGTGGTGAAAATTAGCTAAAAGAAGCTAACGTGACGAAAAAACTAAATCTAAACCACAATGTTACACTGAAGTCTAACAATTCCTTCAGGTTGAGATTTTGACAAATACTGTTCTCTTTTCAAATCTTGGAAGAGGTAACATGATTCACCCCAATTAACATGCAAGGCCACAGGATAAAGGATTTTTGTGTCCATTCCTAATCCAGCCCTGAGACTTTCTGGCTGAGAGTTACACCTGACTCAAATTCATTTGCTTCCAACCACTAAGTCCTCCAATACTGGGAAACAGATGCGATTAGACAAATAGATAAGAAACTCTAGGGATCTTGTTAATGGTCAACGTTTCCTGCTTACTCATGAGTATTTTAAAAGAATACCAATAAAAGCAAAGAGGGCAACAAGAACACCTAGCATTCATGCTAATAATACTTTCAAGCAAAATCAAATCACAAATTAAACCAAAACCAGGACCAGAGAAATAGATTCTTCTATTAAAAGAAATAAAATTTTCTTCTACTATCCACCAAAGTTAATTACTTTTTACAATTAATAATTTCTTGCACCAGGACATCTTATTTGTTCACATCCTCATTACATTGTATTCAATTCAACTACTGAATGATCTACCAGACATATTATTAGATGTAGTAGAATCTTGTTCAGATGACAGAAAGGGAAAAGCTTCTGACATGAACCTTTGCTGATTAATTGATTCTACAAGTAATATCTGCAGCAACAGTGACAATTCCCAATAACTCACTGAATAACTGTCTTCATATATACACACACACACACACACACAAAAAAGCAAATACGAAATGTTTACTGTGATACAGAAAATCTCTTGAGAACCTGACCTGACATCAATGAAAAGACTTTTCAACTCCCATAGCCTTTGGATTAAAGTGAGCAAAGTGAAAAACATAGAGAGTGGCTGAGAAAAAGCATAATGTACCTTCATAATGACTTTCAAATACTGCATAATTATCAGGTTCAGCTTTGACAGCTCAGTATTTGAAAATAAAAAAATCCTCAAATTCTCCATTGCTGCTGGATACTTCCCGTGAAGTCCACAGTGGATTTCATCTTGGGGCTTTATCCCTTATAAAAATCATCATCAAGCTTGACTGTATCACCTGTGACCAAAACCATTAATGGCAATTGTTGCATAAGGAAAGGAGCACCTTCACTGCTTTTGTCATCTTTGCTGGCTATCCAAATTGCATCTGGACTGTCTGTACTGTGTCTCTATTCCTTTGGCAAATACTTCAGGAACATGGGCATCAAGAAACTTAAATCCCTACTGGACAGGTACAAGAGCTGCAGATACCAATCATGTCTGCCAGTTACCACAGTGGTACAACAGGTCCTTCCTTTGGCTTCACAAGATGGAGCCAAATTAGACCTCAAGCCACTTCTGCTTCTACATAAAGCCCAACTGGAGATCACTAACGGGCTGAAGATGATACATAAAGAAGCACCTCTCAGCCTGAATTTCACTTCAGGGCTCAGGCAACTCTGAGCAGTAAGGCAAGGTCTGGCAAGGACTATGATCTACATGGAGGCTGGCTGGTGTTGGGCAAAATAAGAGTACTCTAGTACTCCACCTGGAGTACTGCGTCCAGCATAATAAGGACATGGACCTGTTGGAGGGGGTCCAGAGGAGGGCCACAAAGATGATCAGAGGGTTAGAGCACCTCTGCTATGAAGACAGGCTGAGAGAGTTGGGATTGCTCAGCCTGGAGAAGATAAGGCTCCAGGAAGACCTTATAGCAGCCTTCCAGTATCTGAAAGGGGGCCTAAAAGAAAACTGGAGAGGGACTTTTTACAAGGGCATGTGGTGATAGGACAAGGGGTAACGCCTTCAAACTGGAAGAGGGTAGATTTAGATTAGATATCAGGAAGAAATTTTTTACTATGAGGGTGGTGAGGCACTGGAACAGGTTGCTCAAGGAAGTAGTAGAGGCCCTATCCCTGGAAGCATTCAAGGCCCAGTTGGCTGGGGCTTTGAGCAACACAGTTTAGTGGGAGGTGTCCTTGCCTATGGCAAGGGGGTTGGAACTAGATGATCTTTAAGGTCCCTTCCAGCCTAAACCATTCTATGATTCTACGATTTTAGACATGTGAGCTCTGCTAGGGCTGACCACCTTTGGTCTCCTTCCTGATCCCAATTCCCTGTAGTCATTCTATGATCAAGAGGATGATCAGATCCAAGACCCAAGACTCAAACAGAAGACAGGCGACTGCATTCCCAGCATGGATGTAAGACCAACTGAAATCACTTAACAAAATCCATCCCCTGTTGGACAGGAAACAAAATTCTGCAGCACAGTCTGATTTTTGGATGCTAATTTTCACGGAAAGTGGATGATAGTATCGAGACTTACTACAGAAAAACCAAGAGTTTGTACCGTGAGACCACCACGCTTGGTGAGAAGTAATTTCTAAAAAAAACTGTTCTGGCCTTAAGCTGCCTCTGCCTGCCTGCCTGTATTTCAAACAGCTGCTCACCTCTTTCCAAGGGCACTGTGTTTCACAAAATCTAGTGAGGCTGTTCACAAATAAGCAGTGACTGGGAAAGCTGGCATGGAATAAAACTTAAAAGAGACTACTTCAGAAACCCTGAAGCCCGAGGTATCAATAGAAAAGGACTTTTTTTTTTGAAGACATAGTTACAAACAGCCCACAGTTTTTCAGCCACAGAGAAAATCAGCAAAGAGAGCCTTCCATGGCCATTTATAACTATATTTACTAAGGTACAACAGTTAGAAAAAGATATAGACTTTCTTTTCATCTTTCTCCTGTAAAAGTAGTTGCTCCTTTTTTACTTTGTATTTATCATCTCAGGGGTCATGACCGATTTTCAGCAACATGAAGAATATTGGCTTCCCTTGTGGCTGTCTGCTGGACTGTACAAGGAACTCTTTCCCTTTTCAAACAGTAGCGCACAGCTATTGTGATGATACACCAGACTAGAGACTATCACAGACATTTAAAATGTCACACTGCCCGTTTCAGCCAAGGACGCCCATTCATGTGAAGTGGAACTATGTGGAAAATAAGCAAACTGGACACACGCTGGACACACGCTGGCAGGATATGGGTGTTACGCCGCACCGGGGACACCCTGTACACGGCTCTGAACAAACATGGCACAAGGCACCTGTCTGACAACAGACATAACTGCAGCAAGTACCTCCCGACAAATATTTCCCTGCCCATTTTCCATTTCATGTGGGGTTTTTTTGTGGGGGTTGTTTGGGTTTTTTTCTGGTTTTGAGCTGCCATTCACAAATGAACTTGGAAACAGGAATTTACAGGCCAAATAAGCCAGCAGGAAAGGTAACGGACCAGGATTTACTTATTCATCTCAAATGACCTCCTCTTCTCCAGTTGCCCCAGTTCTGATTGGGACCATGGTAAAATTGCCACTATTTAGTGGGGAGGGGTCCTCAGGAGCCCCGTTAACTTTCTTAGGATGAGTGGCAGATGTAATCACTTCAGCTATTAGGCAAACAAAAAGAGCTGCCAGTTCTCACAGGGCTTGTGAGACCCACCCGAGCTGCTCTGTCCCCTTCCTTTGCTTAAGTTATTCGCTGGCTGACTGGCAGAAGAATGCCATCAATGTTTTCTAGCTGCTTATAAAATGTTTTTCCAAAGGGAAAAAAGTGTGATGCCTTCACCTCTTCCTTGCCACTGCCACCCCCACACTCCAACCAACCATTCAGCTGCTCGGCTCCTCTCTCCCACCCCTCTGTCTGCCTCTCTTTGACTGTATTTTAAATCCCCTTTAGTGTGTTTCCTTAATGCACTGTCACACATTTTAATTCTAGTTCTTAGTCTGTCAACAATGAACTCTGCCAGCTAAACAGAGCTGAAACTGCTTGCAGTTGGCGGCAAAGATCTATTGAAGTGCAGGGGTAACATTTTTTCAATAGCAGGCTTTCATGTAAAATACTAAACTGTAGTGCAGTCTTTCTAGTATAGACTGTGATTAAACTGTAATTCCCTGATAGACTTATAACCATGATTTCCTACCAGCTGGCCTGGGAAATTATTTCTGTACTTCACCCAACAGAGCTGTTATTTAGATGGCACACACAAAAAATGCACATTCAGATGTGCAGTGCCCATGTTTGGAAGGGAGGAATGTGCCGCAGCTCCAGCCGGGGGCAGGTTTCTACAGTAGATGGCAGCACCCAGGAGCTCTGAAGCTTTCCAGCTGGCCAGGGTATTCCACCAACCCCCTCCTTCTGCGATCTTACTTAATTTCCACAAGTTACCCACAACAGGCATGTCCTCTTCCTTTCCCGCCCTGCCCCTGGTTGTAGTAACCTCAGCTTTCCTTCCAAAAGCCTTTCTTTACATCCCCCCTTTCAGGGCAGGTGATGCTCAGCTTGTTCTGCTAAAACAACTTCCAAGCAGAGTCAGAACAGAAAACCTGGCCCTTTGCTAACTCTCTTATTTGACAGATTTATTTCATCCCATGAAAAGAAAACAATATGACATATTCTTCAGGGCACAAAACTTAAATGGCTTTGTACTTCACTTGCAGCATTTGTGGAGTGAAAACAGAGGAGCAGTAACAGGTAATGCTAACACAGATTACAGGCCAAAGGAAATGGTATGTGGAGGAGGAATGAGCTCCAAGCAACTGTTCTTAGCTTTTCAAACTGACACCACAGCATATGTTGTCTTTATTATTCTCCCACTCTGGCAGAGGCATCCCGCAACACATTTGCACCAGGAAGCGGGCACATTTCCCTCTGTACCAGCTCCAGGTCTTTCCACACGCTTCCCTCCTGGCTGTGGCTGTGCACGCTAAGGCCTCTGCTCCAGTCTGCCTCCAGTGACTTGTTACACCTGCGTGACTCACACAAATACTCCCGGATTTCTCTTGAGTCAGAGGAACAATAACCACCACCTTTCTAAACTGTTCCAGCCAGCTTAGCTGATTTAGACTGAAATAGGTCTCATTTAGACTGAAACCAGCACAAGAAGCACAGTGACAACCCCATGGTGAGTGACCTCTTCAGACAGCACAAGCACAGCCAAAGGGGACTGTGTCCAGCAACACCCCCGCCTCGGCTGTTGTGGCTGGCAGCTCAAGGAGCAGAGCTACTGCTCCGGGTACTGCATGTCCGCTACCACCTACAGCAACACCACAGATGCTCCCCTACATGCTCCATAAGTGCCAGTAGTACGAGGGATCACCACATTTTCCCCAGAACATCGCCTGTACATCTTCTATACGGAGATAGGAGTACTGAGGTCCTTAGAAAAAGAGATGGAAGAAAAATCTGCAGAAAAGATTAAGATGAGCTCATATGTTTAGTAACAGACAAATGACAAGGTACGTTGCTGCACAGCAATTGTCTATAGGATGCCTTTGCACAACAAGGCAAAGTGCTGTAAATCCAAACCTATAATGAACCATGGCATAGCTAACAATGGCCACTGCATGAGGCAGACCTAGTTGTAAGCAGAGAATAAAAAGACTCAAAACTGCAGTTTTAAAAATTCTTACTTATCCTAAGCTTTTCCTAATACTGCCTTTTCAAACCTCAGTGCCTTCATTCATGATGATTTGGCAACAAAGTGTTAAGGAGATCTGCAGTGGCTCCGATACACATGTGGAGCAACATAGGCCATTTTCTTTTTCCTCCAGATTTCTGTGGTGGCATAATGCACTTGGGGGAAGTATAGTAAGACAAGCATGACTGGGGAGGGTTTTTAGTACCTTTAGTACTATCTTGCAATTATTGCAGTGTGTATAAGCTGATTTCTTAGTACAAATGCAGAATCCATCGCTCCTGCAAATAAAGCCCTGGGATTGTTTTCAAAGTGCACACCTGCTGATTTAATTTTAGACCTTACATTTTATGCAGTGCACTTCCAAGCCTTAAGTGCTCAGAACTCTCTATTTTGCCTTCTGCATTCAGAGGTGGCATGGTAGAGACCGAGGACAGGGAGGATGGGGAGATAGTGCTGTTTATTGTGGCTTTCATTCTGCTCCATTCCCTTTCCCAGATGAATGCAATAACTTTCACTGCCACTTTGTCAGTGAGACAGAAATATGCAGCATCAAACATGCCATGTTAAAGTGGTGTTTGGGATATGAGCTGAGGGAGCTTGAGCCTTTGCTTGTCTCAACAGCATCTTTCACATCTCACAGGCATGGGGAGATGAAGGTCACTGAGGAAGAGCACTTGAACCAACACAAACCCAATTGACAGCATTAAGCTTGAAAGAAAAAATTGCTCCTGTTTTTGTTTTTTATTTTCCTCTCGTTTCTGACCAAAAATAATAGGACGAAAATATCTATTTAAAATTATCGTACTGCTAACAGCCCCTCACCCCCAAACCACCTGCACCTTTAAGATAATGATAGTACTGTGCCTTCCCAGGACCTTAGCAATGTGAATGCTCCTGGCGCACTTGCCATTTCTGGCTTTGTGCAGAACTGAGTTCTGGAACTGGAACTTGCTTTTCCCTCTCTTTAAAGCCGCCTTGCCAGCCAGACATTTGTTGCCATTAGGAAAAGTCCCTGTATGAAATACCAAGTGGATAAGCAGGAAGTGACACAGGCAGAGAGAAATACACATTGCAAGTCTGATCCATGCACCACTCAAGCAGTAAGTGACAATCTGAATGAACTGGGGATCAAGCTCTAGATATTTTTCTCTCCTGTGTGCATGGAGGTGAGTTTTCTTTTGAGATGAGGCTCCAAATACATCTAGTTTTAAAATACACAGCAGATTATTTCATTTGGCAGCAATACTATACTCCTACATTGTCTTCCACAAATGAGTTCAGAGAACATGAAAAAACCCACCTAATAAATCACTTTTGTTATGCTTATATATTCACTAGGTAAGGAGTTCTACCGACATTGCATAGAGGGGGAATATGAAACACAGGAGGGATTAGGAGGCCTGCAAAAGGTGAGACAGAAAGTCCATGAGATAATCAGAAACACTGTTCCCATCTTGTGCTGTTACACTCTCTGAAGACATCCTGTACTTACAGGACATTACTATCTGCTCTTGATACAGCACGATGTTAACAACATCAAATCAACAGTGGGGATATCAGTCTTCTGACAGATTGGGAGTTTAGTTCCCTCCCTTAAAACAATCAACACAATAACTACTTGAACGTAGCTGCAGACACATTCAAAAGATGGTAAATCCTACCATACTGTTTCGGGAGAAGGCTAGATCAAGGCTAATAAAGAAACAACACAGGACATTGATTTTTCAGGTTTACAAGATATTTCAGACAGAGCTGGCTCTGTGGAATTTGGCATCTTGTAGAAGTTTAGCATGGAAACAATGCACACTCTCTGTCACATATTCAACTTCAGTGGGGTTTTTTGTATTTTCTCCATTATGAAATTCTTCATTTACCACAAAACCAGGAAGAATAAAGTTAAACTCTATATACGATTGCCCACAGAGCTGGCAATTTCCTTTTTGTCCTACACTGCGTTCTCCTCTAAGATCCATGCTGACTGCAAACCTGATGCTGGAGAAGGCATCTGAACTGGACAGCCAGCCAGGGACCCCCAATCAGAATCACAGGCACTCCTGTACCACTAGACAGGATGAATATTAAAGCTCAGGAGTAATTCCAAACCCTCTGGCTTTTCACTCACTTTGCTGTAGGAATACGTGCCAAAGTACAGTTAATCTTACTTTTCACTTTTGTGTTCCTTAGCCAAGTAGTAGCTGGATACATGAAGACAGAAAAGGAGTATGCTGCCAAGACAGTTTCATCACCAGGGCTGTCCCCCAACATTATTTATGCCACATCATTATGGTTCTTCTCCCTTCTAGATGAAAGGAGAGCACATACAGCCTCCAGACACAAACTCACAGTCCTTTGTACATTCTTACCTGAAAAACAATTCCCATTGCAAAGAAATGCCAAATTGCAAAATACTGGGAGTTTAGAAGAATACTTGGTTCAGATAGTAGGAACCTGTAGTGCACATTTGAACACGATATTGAACAGCAGTCAGCAATGCACCATTGTAGTCCTGAAGACTAACCACATACTGAGCTGTACGAGCAAGAAATAGCTGGCAGGTCAAGGGAAGAGATTATTCCCCTCTACTTATTTGAAATTGCATATGAAACCTCACGTACCTCTCCACAGTACAAGAGAGATGTCAACAGATCAGAGTCCAGCCGAGGGACAGTCCAGCAGACAACTGCTAAGATGGTTAGGGGAATAGACTAGGTAAAATACGAGGACAGGCTGAGGAAACTGGGTTTTGTTTACCCTGGAGAGGAAGAGGCTAATGGGGGAGTATAACTGCACACTTCCACTACCAAAAGGGAGGTTACAGAGGAAAACAGAGACAGTTTTTCCTCACAGGTGCACAGCACCAAGAGGCAAGTGTCCTGAGGCAATGGCCACAAATTGCAAGGAGGGGAATTTCAACTGGGTAGCAGGAGGCATCCAGATTGTTCGCATTTCTGTGTTTGCTACCTTCCCCTCGCAGATTGCCTCACTGGTGAGGTGGGGGAGGTGAAATGTTTAATATAGTCACTTAGGCTGCAAGGTTGACTCATATGCAAGAAGATGGGTGATCGTTAAAGTGTGTGGGGGTTTCTTCCCATCCTTCTATGAATAAAAAACCCCAACATTTCAGCAAGACAGGCTTAGCAGCCCTTGAGAAAGATTTTATACAACCTTTACACAGAATTGCTTTCCTGTTATGTTAGCATTGTTGTTCAAGACAATGGCCTTCACTTAGCAGGAGGCAAGGGTCAGCACTCTTTTTGCAATAGGTAAAAACAGTACCTCACAGCACTACAAGGAATTAAGTAGATAAAACATTTCAGTTGAAAGAGAAAATGCCTGCTTGCAATGACATATGAATGGTTTTATGCCCTGCACTTCATGTGCAGCTGTAATGCAACTTTGAGGTCTTGTGAACTCATTCAAAACGTAGAAGGGAAATGTTGTGTCTGTAGCTTCCTCAACTTCATAAGCTCATCTCAGCTGGGTCTGAGGTCACAGAGTTAGTGTACAGTAACTCTGTGAATGCAAGCAGGTTTGCCTTTTGCCTGCTCCTCCACTGGGTCGCTACAGTTTCTGGGGTATAACCAATCATCTTGTCAGTAAGAGCAAGATTTGACAAGGCCTTGATTTCACTTTTTTTTGAGCAATGTAAGCTTTGTTCTGTTTCCACTTACAAAACCCCTCAATTCGCAGAATTGGGGAGAGGCAGAGGTAATCACGCCATTATCACAATTATACTTTGGGAGGGAAGACAGCTTTTTTAGCTGATATACCCCTATATAAACTTTCTGCAAAAATGCAGTAATGCATTTCTATAGCATGGGTATGCTTGTCTCTTTCCTAGGAGGAAGATGGTCTATCAACAGGCTCCCTGAACAGCAGACTAACCTGAAACAGTTTTTGAGTTGTGCTTCTACAAACCTGAGTAATCTAAGTAGCCTGTTCTGCAAAGAGTTACAGTATGAAACAGCATCTTCATTTCAGCATTCTCCTCTCCCCTCTCTTCTTTATGACTATACTCTGGTCCCATGCATCTTAACTTTGTAGATACCCTGCAGAATAACTTGTCTAGTCAAGAGTTTGCATTACCTACATAAATGTCTATTAGCAACTGAAGTGATGCACAGCAGACGTGACTTCCCAAAGAGAGACAAAAGGTTATTAATTCTACTTAGTTGCACAGATAAAATACGCAGCAAATAACAAACGTGCACAGGAATGTACACAGCCCTCCCAGAGGACAAAACCCAGAAGTAAAAACGAGGAATGACAGAAAAAAAAAATAGCGTTCCTGAAAAATATTAAGCTTTAGAAGTGAAGACCAAATGCTTGCCTGTGAGAACAGGAAAAAAAAACCCACAACAGGATCAGAGAATGCCCTGTTGTGTGTGGGATTCCTGCCATGATACGGAGCTGGGAGAAGATGTTAAAATAATAAGGTTGTTTTGACAATAAGGAGTATCATGCTAGTAGGTGTTCCATATGAAAAGCAGGAAGTACTCCCCAAATAACAATAATAATAATAACTTCAGGTGTTTGGTTGCTAGCACTAGCATTTTCCTAGGTGTGAAAGAGCATTTATGCTTTTATGGTTATTTGTTGGACAAAACGGATATCTATGATATTCATGGATAAAAAAGTAACCTGTAAGAAGTTATCATTATACACCAAATGACTAGGAAGGTCAATGATATTGACTGACTGATTAAAAGTGAGATTTATAAAAAAGAATCGGATGAATAGCTTGTATACATGAAATACTGCAAATAACAGATAGTGCACCAGGGGATTTATTACTAAACCAATTTGATTTTCTAAGCCTTAGGTAATTTAGAAGCTGCAAGCAAATAAGAAAAAGGCTGTTCTCCTCTAGAAAATATTTCTTATGGCAAAAAACTGAAAAAAAAAAAAANTTTTAAGGAAAAAAAAAAAAAAAAAAAAAAAAAAAAAAAGGAAAGGAAAAGCCTGCTAAACGTTCTCCCACCAAGAAAAAACAAAAACAAAACAGAAAAGGAAATAGGAAAAAAACTCCAACCCTTAAGGTAGCAGAGCTCTATGCTTCATAACTTCATGTACTGCATTGTCAAACAGACTGGCAGATATGAGAAAGCTGACAGCTCTCCAGAGGACCCTGCTGAAGCTGCTGTGCAGAAGTCTGGAACGGCACAGACCTGATCCCGCATGTAATGAGACTGAAGAGAGCTGAAAGGTAAACTCCCTCCCCCAGCTGTAGGGAAGGAGCGGACGGACTGTCTGCCAAGCCTCACGTGTGCCCCTTTGCATGTGCAAATGCACATACACAGGCACGGGCCTTCCCTCCTGGGTGGCTTTGCTGGGGGAGACATCCTCATGGGGAGGGTGAACCGAAAAGTCAAGGTTCTGCTTGCCATAAATGCACTGCAAAAAGGCATTAAATTATATTACATTAAAAAAACCCACAAAACGACTTGTACTCAAAGTATCTTACTCATGAATCCAGAGAATATACAGACAAATCAAGGAAATACTGACATATCCGTGCTCCTCTTTTATGCCTTAGGTTAAGCACACTGGAGAAGCCTCATTAACTAGTGACAGTTTTAGCTGAAGGTCTTGTGCACCAGGCTGGCTGAGAATATTAGGCCTCATTAAATTAAAAAAAAAAAAAAAAGGGGGAAAAGAAAAAAAAAGGAACAAACATAGCTACTCTAATACTCCATTCAGTTTGTCTAATTCCACTTTAATTGTTATCCATGTAACTGATCTCTTGCATTTCTCGTGGAACTGTCCCAGACACATGCATTTCACACAACTGAACACAGCAAACACAATCAATCCTTTATTTTGCTCCCGCGGATACCAGCCCAAAAAGGCTCTGGAGGAACACAGAGACTTTTCACAATCTCCCAGCAGGTAAGGCAATCCAAAAAATGTGGTTGTGGTGGCAACTTGGAAAGTGCACGGCTGAATGTCAGATGCCAGAGGAGTGGTGGCCTGTCGGTAGCTAATAACGTGCCGTGATCATTGTATGAGGCAACGTACCAGCACTTCACCATTTACTGCAAATTCACCACCACCTATAACGAACAATCAACCTCTACCAACACTATGTGACTTCTCTCATTGAACGTATACCACTACCATGGTGAGGTCAGCTCTCAGCAAGTTCAGGGTCTCTCTGATAGGTATTTAAAATAGATGCCCTGCCTCTGCAGGTCATTTGCTCTGAAAACCCAGAGTAAACCTGCTGAAGAGGTTGAAGGTAGGACTCATGGCAAGCTAAAGAGATAGCAAGCCAAAAGTTGACACTGACAGTTGTGAGTTTGCTGCCTATAGCAGGAGCTATCCTGTTACATCATCACATCGCTTATGACTTAAAAGGATGAAGGCTCAACAAAAGAGACTGCAAAGGACAGCTGCCACCCTAATGCAATGCAGATGTCAGATCATCCCTACTTCAATAAAGCATTCTCTATTACCAGAGGAATGCTGGTGTAAAATGCACAGAATGGGAATGGGTTTGCAATCTTCATGTTTCTTTCTGACAGTAATGCAGAAAAGGGCCTGTTCTGTAGGATGGTCATACCACCTCAACATACAATGAAATTAATAAACATACAGCTGTACATTAATACACACACATATGTATATGCACAGACCCAGAGGGCACCAACACAAGACAGAAAGAGAAAGAGAAGGAACCCACATCTTATTCTTTGCATAATATTCACAGATGTGGGCACAAACTTGAACATAGGAAGTTCCATCTAAACATGAGGAGGAACTTCTTTACTTTGGGGGTGGCAGAGCACAGGAACAGTCTGCCCAGAGAGGTGGTGGCGTCTCCCACTCTGGAGACATTCAAAACCCACCTGGACGCCATCCTGTGCAGCCTGCTCTAGGTGAACCTGCTCTGGCAGGGAGGTTGGACTAGATGATCTCCAGAGGTCCCTTCCAAACCCCGTGATTCTGTGATTTTGTGACTTTGGGTTGTATCTGCTCTGACATGCAATTGCATTACAAGGTAGTGGTACTTTCCTTTAAGGTGCATGAATTCCATAGGAAAGGCTGTGGTTTTGACAATAAGAAGTCTAAGAAGTCTGCATCGAATGGAGATGCTGCTGGCTTGCAGATTTTTAAAGGAAAGTAACACATTGGCATTCCTTTGTGTCCAGTATACCTCAATTAAAATCAGTCACTGTGCAATAATAAAAAAAGAATAGAAATACCAACATAAAAAAGAATGATTTTATAGCCTCATGCCTGTGGTGAGTAGCGTACGTATGAGGATTATGATAATTCTGACAAAATTAATAGGTATCGTCATGCTGCAGTTTGGGGAAAGACAACGTACTACTCAAGTATAACACACGTGACACTAATAGACCATGCTGGCAGATTTTAACAGCAGACAGGAAGATTATGGCTAGGTCTCTGCTTCCACATCAAACCCCTGTGGTTGCACTGCAGGACAGCCACACTGACACTGCTGACATGGGCTGCCAAAGCCCTGGCAGCTTCTCACCCCAGGCACCTTCTCGTGAGGTTCATGTATCAAAAGTCTCTAAAGGCAGCAGGAGGATGAGTCCTTTTATTCACGAAGAGTTTAAGCTAGTAAAGAAACACTTGAGAAAGAATGCAGAGCTGACTTTTCAAAGTGTTGAACAAGACCCTTTTATTCCCATTAAAGAGAGCTTTAGCAGCATTGCAGAATGACTTGGAATAGAGGAGGGAATGGGAATTTTCACTCTTTGCTCGGTCTGAAAGACCTAAGTAAGGTAGGTGACCCAGCACATGCTTTTTACTGCACATCATAAAACTAAAGCTCACAGCTTCCATTCTTGCTCTGCTCATTTTTGCTGATGTGCCATGTTCTCTCTTTCTGCCCTGCTGTTCGATCACGTTGTTGTTTCCTTTTCCAGGAGATAATTAATTAATACATGAACTATAGCAAAACTAAGCAATCAGAATGCAAACTAAGAAGGAACAGTGCATTGGAAAGGTACGAGTTATTCCTTTTAAACATCAATCTGCATACTAATTTAACTTTCACTGGCCAGAACCAGTCTGGCCCCTGGAACTTCATTCAAGAGGACACTCCTCTAGAGCAGATGTTCCCTGGAGTGCTCTGCATGGGAGAATGTGCCAATGGTGATGACAACGTTTTGACAAAAACAATGCTTCCGTGATGTCACCATCCCTCATGGTCAAGTGATCTCAGACACTCACCCTCAGCAAACCCCCAAACTGATGACAGAAGCTGTAATATGCTCGTCCTCTTCTCACATCCGTGGCATCCAACCAGACCACCTCTTCCATACAGGAGTGTTTGGGCCATGTTCAGTGAAATTCCTGGCCTGTGGAGACCATGGCTTATTCCTCACCTCCACCACATGGTTCTCTGCCTTCCCTTGACTTAGCATGTCACTCACAAACGCCGACGGTGTCTTAAGGTAGTTTCTTTCTCTTTGCTTTTCTCAAAGCCAGCAGAGACAGGCACTTTCAAAGGACTGCTCAGAGCACACCTCTGTTTTCTGTGATCTTACTGCCCCTCTGGAAGTATCATCTTTCTCCATTCACTAAACAGGGGCAAGAGAGCTACAGTTACCTTTTCTGACACCCTCTATGTAATCTTTGGGAATCTGCACAGCTGTACATGCCGTGACGTGACTCTCCTGTCCCCAGTCCTCCATACTCAGGCATGCACACAGGCATACATGGAAGCATTCCCAAGGCTTCATTGTTGCAGTTTAGGCTGATGAAAAGAGCAGCTTTATGGAAAACCCCTCTGGGACTGACGGTACATTCTGCAAAACTGCCTCTACAGCAAGTAAATAAATAAATAATGAGAGCCTTGTTTTTGATTTAGACTGTAATTTCCTTTTTAATAACTATCTGCTTTCACAGCACACTCACCAACTCAACAGTATTTAACAGGAGGCTTATACTATTTTCAGGGGACTCCAATTACGAGTTAGACTGTAAACTTCTTCCTCTTTTTGTTTTTTATTTCCTCTAATGCTTTACTAAGTGGCAGTGTATTCAAATTCCTCTTCAAACAGATGTGTTGCTTCAAGTTTTTACATCAGGGAATAAAGCTATTCTCTTCCTGCCTGACTCTACTGTTCTCCTCATGGCCATCAGATTATAAAACAAAACAAACCAAAACAAATGGAACAAAACAGCACACTAAAAAAGCCCAGGCACCAAATAAACATTGTCTGAGATGAATCTCCTGTTTCAATCATTCAATGTTCCTTCATCTTGCTACATACAGCATATTTGGTTGAAATAAACACTTAAATCTCACAGTCACCTCGGTCCATTTTAAATGTCAAAACACATTTGACTTTGTAATGAACTGCAGAGCTGTTTATATAGCCTCCATGTTTTAGAATTAAGCAATAGTCCCCATGAAATCACTCATTACCACCAAGTTTGCTTATTAGAGCCTCAGGCAAGTGTAAGGGCAGTTAACTCTCTAACACCATGATTGCCAAGTCCAGTAATGACTTATTCCCAGGTCTTTATTAGATATGCCACTCCTTACAGAGCAGAGTTTTTACCAAATGCTTTAAATGTTACATCTCCGACTGATCATTCATTAATAAACGTAAAAAGTAGATACGTGGGGTAAAGTTACTGGGAGAAAGCTGTATCCTAAAAGGACCAAACAACAGGACAACCTTCATTTAGAAGTCGGAGTCACAATCTCTAGATCAGTAACAACAAGCCTGAGAAAGGGGAAATGCCATCACAGAGAACCATCCACATCACACTCAAATTTGGCAAGAGAGTTCAGGAACAAAATGATGCTCTCAGACCACTACCAATGAGAACTGGCTAGGCATGATGGGGAGCCAGTCAAATCTTCTGGCTTTCCACTCTCACAGAAGGTTATCAACAGCAGACACAGAAATTCCCAGCCATTTCATCTCCTCTGCATTGCTCACATGTCAATTGTGATTGTGTTCAGCTGACTGTCTCTTTGGAGGTCAAAGTAATAACCCCTATTCCTCGCTTAGGAAGATGGATTCCTTGCAAAGGGAATTTGCATCTATTGTACCACTTACTGAAGGGAAGGGCTGGGTTTCCCACAGCCCTGAACTTCAGTCAGTCATTGACAGGACTTCAAAACTGCATCCCAACAAATTTACAAGATTACCTTCAGAAAACTATCACAGGCTACCTAAACATGGTTCTAAGCAGTGAATACATTCAACAAATAATTCTGCCCATTTTATATTTAGTCTGTAAGTGTGTATATATAATTATACTCTGTTACGTAAATATTTCATTATTTATAGACTATGTATATTTTATTTATAAATCTGTTACAAAAACTCTGACTTAAGTTTATTTAAACCAAGAAGGAAGACTCACTTTTTTACATATTCAAAATTATTTTTCTATTTATATAGTGTCTGAATGACTCTGATGGAGAATGCTACAACTGCCAAGCTCTTAAGATGCTGGTTGTACGTCTGCAACTATCAAGCTGTTAAGACCGTGGCTTGATGTAAGTCTGTTTTCAGTTTTTCTGTTACATGCTCAGAATCAACCATATTTCACACAGTCCTGATACTAGCATTGAGTTATTAACTGAAAGTTTAATATCACACGATAACATCACTGTGTGCTGTCAATGAAGTCAAAATATGAATATATCGCTAGACAGCAGTGGGATTTATTTTCATCATCTCTAAACACACACAAGCACAGATATATGGATCTGTGGTACAAGGAGGGAAGGAGGAAAGTGAGATTTTCAAAGATACAAAGAGAAATTAGTTGCCCAGTACCTTTCCATTATATAATATAGGTGTATATATTATATATATATGGTTAAAAATACACCTGTGCACTTAACTGCTATAAAGAGCAAAATATATACATAATTGGGGGGGAGGGGGGAAGTATCTGTAACACCTGCATTGTACTAGCACTTTCAAACTTTTCTGCTAGGAAATGAAGCTGAGGTAGTGGGAAGTCGAAAAAATTGCTTATTCTTTACTACTGACATGGAGAAGAACAGCTGAGAGCAGAAATGAACCCATACATACATGTATATTTTAAGGCAGACACAGAACAAAATTCCTTGAAGATCTTTTTGGTACACTGCAACTTCAAGGAGTCACCAGTATTAACTGATGTTCATAAATTTTTGCCAGTTATGTGTGCAGGTTGTCACTCACTCGAATGATGTTGATCTGGCAGCCGAGCTTGATAAAAGAACAATGGCGCCTTTTAATTCCACGTGGACCAAGCTCGAGCAGTAAGAGAGCATTATGCTATTACTGTAAATTACACTGACAGTGGAGGGCTGCTGGGTTTATATGGGATAAGCAATGCTGCACAGCCACCAGTAGAAGTAATTAGCTGGTGTAATGAAGAGCGAGAAAAAGGAGAAGAGTGTTGGACAGCAGAGTGTTGTACTGTCAGCATTATCATTCTCCAAGGCTTCGGCAGAACAATGCACTGCTGAGCCTCTGGTAATCTCTACACATGGCTACCCATGAAGAGAGTAATTAAGAAATGTCATTGCCTCCTTGGGAAAATACCATCGTCTCAAAAGGATGATGATAATCTCCATAACAGCCCTGTTCTCTCTCTCTCTTCTCTTTGTTTTGGTGGAGAGTAAAAATGCGTGACAATGCACTCAAAGCTAAATGCGCTTTTGTTCTTCCTTTTGTTAGACATCAACCCAAATAAAGCACTGTTGGTTGAGCCAAAACAAAGCTAGATTTAGAAGCAAGTGCATGCACTCCCAAAGTCTGTATTACCAGGCGAAGCCACATCTGCGTTGGGCATCCCTACTAAAAAGAGTATTTAAAATTCAAGTGTCTGGCACAAGAGAGGCAAAATATTACAAAGTCAAGTCCGCAAAGAGCAAGGCTTTTACTGAAGCTTCTGGGTCTGACAAGCACTGAACGATCTGGGCAAAGAGGCAGCGTTACAGCCCTCGTCCACGGGCCAGGGAAGTCAGTGCAGGACTGCTGTTTCAGGTCTGACTGCAACTGAAGAGCCACATTCCTGCAGTGGTGTGCAGCACAGTTACCTAGGAAAAAGATCAATACTTCCAGGCCAACGTAAACAAGACAATGGCTATTTTTCCAGCACTGGGCCAGACTCATGTCATCCTTCACTAGGGGACCTTTGTATCGTACTCATTCTTTGTCAATCAGCCATAAAAGACTGACCCTGTTAATTGACACTGTGCCTGAATATATATAAATAAAACTGACCTTAAAGGTTACTACCTATTGTTTTCTAATAAAGATTTTTCAGAGAACTCCATACTGCTGGGGAGCAAAGCAGTGTGTACTGTCAAGACAGCAATGCAAAGGCCATTGCCAGGAGTCACTGAGGAAGCTAGAAACATCTCTGTCAGTCTTCCTCTCCCTGCCTATTAGATGTGTACCACTGGAAATTCATGAGAGCTAAAAGATGTCTTGCTTGTCACAGCTGTACCTGTATAAATACCAGAAATCCCCTTACAAAAGGTGTGATTAATTACACAGGCAAGGATTTGAGAGAAAAAGGGTTAGTGCAGCAGTCTGCTAATGAGGCTGATCAATTCAAATACTTTTTTCCTTCCCCAAATTTCATTCCAGGTTGTTTACTCTGCTCTCTGAAATTAAGCAGTTGTGTCTACACAGCTAACATACCTTTGATTCTCCAATTCACCGCACATTTGTATTGTACTGGAGGTAAATATTTGCCACTGGAAAGTAGGCAGCTGAGAGTTTAAATGTAACAATTGCTATTTCTGTTTATTCCAGCCTGTTTCTCTGGCAAAATGGAAAGGATGAGATGAGAAACTTTCATGGAAAAGGTGTCTTTTGGTTTCTGTGTTACACAGTGCAAAGGCGCGGGTTCCCAGCGCGGGTTCTCAGACACTAGTACAACTTGTAGTCACTACCACTACTCACATGTTTTATTCTGGAAACCTTTAGCCAGAAATACAGCATTGATTAGTGTGTTCTGAGATTCTGAGCAATTTTTTCTGCAAGCTCAATTACATACAGAATGCTGATGCCATGTTGAAGGAATAAATGAGGGGAAAATTAAAAAAAAAAAAAATTATTTTTCAGCCTCCACTGATTATGGTAACTGTCATTCTCCAAAGGAGCCTGATGGGTCCCTGTTAGCTATCTCTAGCTTCCCAATTTCAAGACATTATCTAGTGACACTGCTGGTTTAGTCTGGCATTCCCCCTCAGAATACAGCTGAAACCAATCAGGTAAGTAACTAGGCAAAAGATAATCACACTGAGGTTAAAAATATAATGGGAAAATGAATATTTAAAAAGAGCTGAATACACAGTTTGGAGAAAATGGAAATGATGGAAAATGACAACTCCTCAAGGGCAAATTCAGAAAGAAGGGGTAGAAAAAAGTAAGGCTTTTTTAATGGCCATTAGAAGAAGGGCTAAGTATTTTTAATTTTGACATTGAACTATTGAAAGAATAGTAAACAAATCTGTTAAAAGTCCAAATGGAGAATTACCTCTGTCGTAGACACATAACCTTGCTTGATAAGTGTTGCAGTCCCTGCAAAGGCTGTATTAAGAGTTTTGGCTTCCTCTATTTTTTCTTTCCCTCTATCTACAGCAATAGAAAATTTTTCTTCAGCTATGGATTAATGGGTTTGTATGAACACAGATGGTGTTTTCTACATGATTCCTATACATTCAGTAATGAGGTCTCCGAGTCTTTTGAGTGAAAGTTGCAGAAAAATACAGGTATGACAGGGACGTATTCAACTGATACAGCCTGAAAAAGCTGAAAGGATCCTAAATCTCCTTTTGATTTAATGTACAATATAAACTCTGAAGCACTGAGCTATGTCCCTTTCTGCCCATTTATGTCGATCTCGGTTGTTCTGTCATTGACCTCAATAGACCTTGATCTTAATCCAGAAATGTACAAATATGGTAAAAGGACAACCATTTTTTCCTTGGTTTATCAAGCCTAAAAGTGAAAAATCTCACCATGAATTCTTGTGCATAAGGTCCTGAAGCAGGTGTTGACAACCAGCACAGGTCATTTGGATGAATACTTATCAACTACGTCTGATCAAAAGCAGTGTTCTTCATAATAAGCAAAATTATTTAACACCATTGGTATGGCGAGGAGACCAGCTCCGCACTGGGGAAGGGTGATCAAGGCGGAAAGGGCCGGTAAGGGGCTCTTTTGGGGGCTTTTGAAGCCGGGAAAAGCGGCGACCTCGTGCTGGGATCGGCAGCTCGGGGGTGGGCTGCTGAGGCGGCAGGGGCGGAGCAGAGAGCACACGCGGCAGTTCTAAACGGGCGGTGCTGGAGCGCGGCGGCCAGCCGCTGGGCACCCAGCACGGGGGCAGCCAGTGGGCGTCACCCAGGGCATCACCGCGTGGCGAGTGGGCAAACGGGGTGCAGCAGGCTGCACGGTAAGTCCCTGATAAGCCTCTCGCCCCGGCGAGAAAGCCATGGTAACTATTCGACAGGCGGCCACGGCATCCCTGCGCTGTGCACCAGGCAGCTCTGACGTGGCCACCCAGACGGAGCTTGTGCGGGAACACGCGGCCACCCAGGCGTCAGGCGTCAGGGTGTGCCCTGCTCTTATGCCAGCATTGAATGGTAGCGGCGAGCAGGCCTGTGGAAGGTGTGCCCAGGTAGAGGAACTCCTTCGCCTGGTGATGGAGCTCTGGGAGGAGGCGAGTTGTTTGAGACGTATAAGGGAGTGTAAGCAAGAGACAGACCACTGGAGTCGCACGCTGCCCTCCCTGGAAGAAGCAGATAAAGCAGACAGAGCTCCACATACAGAACACTCCCCACCCTCCACCAGTGTGGCTGAACGTGGGGATTCAGAGGACAGGGGCCAGTGGCAACAAGTCTCTGCCCGGCGTGGCAGGCGTGCCTCCCCGGTAACCCCCACACCATCCCAGGTGCTCTTGCAAAACAGATATGATGTTTGGCAAAGGGAACCAGAGGAGGACAAGGCCAAGACGGATGACACCTCGTATAACAACGTCTTC
>VYXH01007801.1:3578-30887 GCA_013397275.1 Burhinus bistriatus
GCCCCGCCCCGCCCCGGCGCGGCGCGGCGCAGAGGGTGGGGGACGGCGGCGCTGTACCCCGGCGGGGCCCTGGGCAATCCGCGGTGGGGGTCCAGGGCGGCGGTAGCGGCTGAGGGAGGGCGCGTTTGTGAGCTTCCCGCGTTGTGCTAGACGGCGCTGCGCTCGCTTCTACGGGCACGGCGTTCGGCCTGCGGTGCTCGGCCGTGCCTCCGTACCCGGCTGGTGGCCCTGCCGCAGCACCGCCGTCCCTCCCGTCTCTCTGTGTCACGGCTCCGCCGTCCCTAGGATGGGGACATGAAGCGGAGGTGCCTCCCCGCACCCTAAGAGCCGTGTGCGAGTTGTGCGCCTCGGGCTGAGCCCTTTGCTGGAGCAGTGTGTCCCCACCACAGGGGTTGGTGGCCTGGGCTGGTCCCCCTTGTCGGAGCCTTGTGGTCCTGCGTGCTGGTAGAACGAGGTGGCTAGAGAAACCTCAGCGTGGCTGGCTTGTGAGAGTGGGGAGAACCTTTTCCCTGCTCCAGAGGGAACAAACGCAGCTTCCACTTCAAGGGAAAGTGAGCTGTGGCTTAGGAGTAATTCAGGACACAGTGAGTTTAAAAGAACTTTATATTGAATGTTGGGAGAGGTTTTTTTAAAGTGTTTTGAAAGTCACAGAAGAGGAACGGTGACTTTTTAATATGTGGCATAATGATCAAATTGTCCCTCCGTCTTTCAGGAGGTGGTGAGAGCATTTCAGAATAAAATGCAGGATTGTAATCGTACGTGGTAGGTGGCCAGTAATCTCCCATCAGAAACTGGCTTTGACATTTTTTGCGGACAAGCTGACGCTGTTCTGCTGAAGAGGTCACAGCCGCAGTGGAAAAAACCAGACTTGCCCGGGGAGGCTTTGCTGCTTGCTCACACGTGGAGAAGCGTCTTCAGGTGCGAGCGGTTGCTCTGGGTGCCTCTCCCATGGCAGAGGCCCCCGCTCTCCGCAGCTTGGTATTTTTTGCTCCATTTAACTAAGGGCGGGCAAGGTAATTGGTTTTCCTCTTTAATGGCCCTCCTGTTTTGTGTCAGTGCCATCGGCCGTCCCCGGCGGGATGCAATGTGTTTTCACTTGGATCACGAAACCGTTACATAACCTCGGTGCTTATCTCTTATCACCGGGGTTCAGTTTTCCCTGGCAGTTTCTTGTCAGAGAGATGTCTCCATCTCCTCACTACCAAGAGGCTTCGGGCAGGAGTTCTGTATTTTGTTTTTGCGGTTGGCTCCCCTGAGTGGGAGGCTTTCCCCTCGCAGCTGTGAAGCACATCAGCTTTCTGCTGTTGACCTCCCCCGAAAGGCCAGGTGAGGGCCATCTCATGGTGGCGGGACCTTGGGGGAAGAAGAAGTACTGCAGGTGTCACCGGGTGACAGCCAGCCCAGTAAATCCTGCGTGCTGTGTCCTTGATAACATGGCCAGCTGTTTCTTCACAGCGAGTGCTGGCAACAAGGAACTGCGCGGGGGAGGAAAGGTTTTTCCTTTTTTTTTTTTTTCTTTCTTGACCCGTGAGTGAGGTTTTGCATTGAAACAGGATGTGTAGTATCACGAGTTTTTTGGTTTATTTTGCTGACTTTGCCTTTAATAACTGTAATTTCACAAGTTGTGACTTTGGAGACCAGCAGTGTTTGGTATCTGAGAACAGGGCCCAAACTAATGGAAATGGGTATGTCCTCGTGGAGGCAGCCGTTACCGGCGGAGACCCTGTGGCCTGCTGAAAAAGCCCAAAGGCAGAGGAAGGAGGTGACAGAGCCAAAAGGTGCTATCACCTCAACTTGTAAAGGGGAGAGCTGCAGGGCTCTGCAGCTTTAGGGGTGCTGACAGACACAGGCATAGCTAAAGCCAGGGTTCTGAGGTGAGGGCATGCGGGTTTCAAGCTTGAATCCCTGGGAAGGGCAGCGAGAATTTCTGCCTTGCTTGGAGCTTTTGAAAGGGGAAGTTTATCTTGCTCGGTGGGGTGCTCTGGTTCAACCTCTGGGTGCCGGCAGGCAGATCAGAGGGTCTTGGCTGAACCCCACTGTAGACGACCTCAGCTTCTTCCTTGCTGTGAGCTCAGATCAAGCCAGGAGCATATCTTGGTGGATCTCCTGTCTTCTCAGAGTTGATGAGGCTTTCTGTCTTCGCCCTGGTATTTGCCCCTTAATTCCTTCTGCTTAAAAAACATGCCCCAAGTATCGAGGAAGCTCCCCTGCCACCCGCCCTCGGCAGTGACTGGGCGGGAAGGGCAGGTTTAGCTGGGCAGGGTGGGGCGGGAAACTGCAAACTGCCCTGGGCCAGTCAGAACTAGTTCCAGCTGGCTCTGAAACTGGTGCTGCTGCCCTGGGGCGACAGACATCTAGCAGATGGGAAGAGCCCGCATGGCTCCCCCGCCCCGCCAAGCCCCCTGCCAGGGAAGAAGCAGGATGGCACCTCACCCCGCAGGGGCTAGCTGCTGAGGGGCCTTCCAGCCTGGGCCACCCTCACCGGGCAGTGGTAGCCCTGGGGACAGCAGGGAGCACTAAAACACAGTAGGCAGGACTGAGGGGTAAAGGGAAGCAGCAGGCACCCAGCCCCACCCTGCGAGCTGCCCGTGCCTTGGGGGAGGGTTTGGGCTGGACTGTGTGTAATCTGTGCTGAAAATGGGGGAAGCAGAGATGAGCACGGGGAGGGGATTGGTATTTGGCTTAGACAGAGGCTGGGGAGGGCGGGAGAAAGTAATTTACTAAAGTTGTTTTTTCTGGGTTCTCTTTTCCCCCCCTCAATACATGAATCGGTGAAATGTTTATGTTATTTGGAGACAAATGAGCTTAGATTGCCCTGAGATGAGACTGGTAGCTGTTGGAGAATGTGTGGGACACCCAACCCTGTCATGGCCCACAGCTGGAGTAATGAGAGGGACTCTGGAAGGAGCCATGATCCTGGCCCTGGGAATACAGAGTAATGAGAGGGACTCTGGAAGGAGCCATGATCCTGGCCCTGGGAATACGCAGTGGTGGAAGCAGCACAGCCAGTGTGTGTCCAGGGGTGAGTGCAGAGAGTGTGTGAACAGCTGGAGAAAGGAGGGGCCTAGGGAGACCATTGCTGGGTGGGAAGGTGATTGGGAAGAGATAGACAGGTGCTTCCTCCAAGCCTGTGCCCCAGTGGCCTGATGCAGAGCTGTCTCCACATGCAGGATCCAAAAGCACTGGCCGGGGAGCTGCAGAGGGGTTGGCTGTGAAATGTGGGGAGAGAGGTGTGCTGCTGTGATGTGGCTGTGTGCTGGGGCTTGCCATGTGCTGCTAACGGGGCTTCAGAGAGACCAGGACCGCTTAGCAGAGTGGGGGAGTCAGGCTGATGATCTTTGCTGGAGTAGCGTGCTCCAGGCAAAGGGGAGGCCTTTGGTCAGAAGTGAGCAGTCAATAGCGCTGAATTGTCCAGATGGAAAGCTGTGTGCCAGGTAGGCCAGGCTGCAGCTGCAGGAGCAGCGAGTGGTCTTAAAGTGATTGCCTCGCAGGGGGACCCTGGCACCTCTGGGGGGCAACTGGGGACTGATGGCAAAGTAAAAACAAAGCCCTTCCAGGCAGACAGAGTTGCAAGGTTAAGCAGACCTGTGGAGGTGGGAGTGCTGCTCCCCAGAGTGTGAGCGCTGTCTCAACAGTCCTTTGCTCAGAGTGAAATTACAGAAACGCTGAACACTTGCAGCAAGTGGTGCCCGTGTAGTCACTGTGGTGTTCCTGTGAAGCTGGAAGAAATGGGATACAGCTTTTGTCTTGGGAGAGCAGAGTTCTTGGGGGTTTGGGCTCTATGCTACTTGCAAGCATTGCCCTACACAAGGGACGAGGGTTTTGGGATCCCCTAGTGAAGGGCTATGTGGAGCAATGGCCTGATCCTGTCAATCCCACAGGGGCGTGGGGCATCCCCAAAGAGCGACTGGGAAGAAGGAGGTAATCAACTGCAGTTGCTTGGACTGCTGGATTGTGTTTACAGGCAAGGGGGAAGGGAGCCTGAAAAAGTGGTGATCACTGATGCTGTGGCCTGAAAGCTCCAAGGTCTGAGCACAGTTACTGCTGCTGCTCTAGTATCGCCTGATAAGCTGGTGGGATGTCAAGGAGTGACTTACATGTATGGTACCAGAGGGAGCATGCCAGAAGACAGGCAGGAGATTAGTGGCATGGCCAAGGATAATGCTGGTGGTCCAGTAACATGGTTGACCTTGGAAAAAGTTTTAGAAGGGGTTGGAAAGTATATGTTAAGATTGCTGCAGTGCTGATCCTGATAATTTTGTCTGTTGGGAAGGGATGGGTTTGTGATGTGTGTTACGTTCACATTGATGAGATGTTAACTACACTAGTCTGATATGCAGGGACAAGGGACGGAGTTTGTAATGAATATACATTAAGATTGTGATGATGTTAAAAGTAGAGCTTATGTAAGGGTGAAAAAATTCTTAATATATCTTTCAATGAGGTGAAGGGTGGAATGTAAAGGACATAAATTGCAGGGGGTATCAGGGGATGGCAGTGGTGACCTGTGTGGAGACTATGAACTGCTCAGTACCAGCTAGAACCAATTTCAGCTAGCTCCAAAACCGATGGAAACACCCTATCTCATGCCAGAATCTAAGCCCACGGTGCCCTGGCTCAGACACACTGTTGGAAACAGGAGCACTCTTTGAAGGAGGTCCATGCCAAAATGGCTTACTTCTGAGGGGACTGCAGCTGGTGGATGAGCCATGCTGGAGCAAGGAAATGCATGAAGGCACTGCAGACACTGGGTGACCCAAGCTTGGAGAAGGTACACCACTGAAAAGACAGTAGTCCAAACATATTGTACCTTTATTGTTCAGTAAGAATGTGTATTTGGTCTCAGCAGAGCTGTCTCACCTCAGCCTGGGGATTGCTGAGGGTTTTATGGGTTGCTTCCCTCAGGAAGCTGCAAAACAAATGTTCTTGGTTTACATGTTCATGAATTGAAAGTGGAAATTTTGGAAAGAAGGTTCTAAGGCGTCTCTCTTCTTGAACAAAAGGTTTTACCACTTTCCCATGAAACCCAATGTGCAACTTTATGATTATGCGTTTGGTGACCTGCCCAGTAGGAGGAAACAGAAGGGTGACACAGCCACAAAAGCGAATACCTCCTCATCTCACCTGGTGTTTGTTAAAGCAACCTTGATTGTTTTGATGGCTTGAGTTTGAGTGTCAGATGAGAAGGATGTTTGGGGATCAATTCCTTGAGACCTACCCTTGGACATCTCCCCTGTGCCAGATATGCTTGAGTGGGTGTCTGTACATGTAGGGGTATGTGGGGAGCTCAGGTGTCCATCTCTGGTGTTACTGGAACTTGTGTCTCTTTACCATGTCCTCTGGGGCCAGGATCTACTGGAGGCCTAGAGGTCAAAGGGGTTGGTGGGCTCAGGCCCTGCTGCTCCCTGTGTGGGTGAGCAAGCCTCTGCTGCTGCAGTGGTGTGGGAGGGCTTGGGGCCCCCAGCTGCAACTCTGGAGCTGTGGGGCCAGGGTAGTGGTGGGAGAGGGTGGCTGGGTTGAAGGGGGCTGCTGGAGGAGATGATTGGAGCTGGATGGGCCATCATCCCTGAGCACCTGTCCTGGGCTGGGCCCGCTGGGCTCAGAGCATTTGGTGCTGCCCGGGTAATTGGCCTCTGAGGCTGGCAGGGCCACTAGGGAGGCCAGTGGTTTGGGCACAGCACCGCGGGGCTGAGCCTCCCCAGCCGGGGGGCAGACTCCCGGGTTGCGTGGCATGTGAAATGCCCCCCACGGCACCGCTGGGGGCTGCGGCCGGAGCTCGGGGGCTGGTGGCCGGCAGGGAGGGGGCAACGCGGGGGTCCTCTGAGGGCTGGCTGCCCTCTGGTGCCGGCCGGGGAAAGTGCCGAGTGGCTTTGTTGTCCCAGGAGGGATCCGTGTCCTCGAAGTGCAGGTGACTGCAGCCGACCTCTCTGTGTGTCTCTGGGTAGGAGGGTTTTGGGTTTTTCCTACACGNGGGGGGGGCTGCGGCCGGGGCGCGGGGGCGGGTGGCCGGCAGGGGGGGGGCAACGCGGGTGTCCTCTGAGGACTGGCTGCCCTCTGGTGCCCGCCGGGGAAAGTGCCGAGTGGCTTTGTTGTCCCAGGAGGGATCCGTGTCCTCGAAGTGCAGGTGACTGCAGCCGACCTGTGTGTATTTCATCTTTGTTCACAGGAGAGAGGCTGCAAGTTGGGTCTGAACCAAGGGCAGCTCCCACCATAGGTGTAATGGTTCATACTGAAGGCTGCTGCCCTTGCTCAGCCCAAGTCTCCCTTGGCTGTGACTGGAGCTTAGACATTGGCCCTAAGGTCAGTACCTAAAGTTAGGGGAGATGATTCCCCAGCAGAGAAACTTCAGCAGCTGGCTGTAACTTAGGAGCAAAGGCCAAGTACAGCTGTGCAGAGTGGGTCTGAAATACAAAGTGCATCTTAAAAACAGAACAGCAAGGAAATTCTTGTATTTCTTTTGTTTGGCTGTGATAGGCTAACATCTATTAGTTCTGTAGAGAAGCACTAAAATTACTTGTACTGCATCCCTCTGCCACATTTTGTTCCTGGCCCAAGGGGTTGTATATTGCCTTCTTTTGGATGTTTTAGTTTGGAGAAAACAAACAAACCAAAACCCACCACCCCCCCCAATAAAAAAAAAAAAAAAAAAAAAAACCCAAAAACCAGTTTTATTTGCAACAGGCAGAATATTGAACTCAAAAATAATGGAGCTAGTAAAGAATGAAATCAGTTCCTAAAGTCAAATGTTATTGCGGATCTAGCATCCTGTCTCACTTATAGCTATAAGATCTAGGCAAGAGCATAAACACACTTTCAAAGTAAAAGATCTTTTTGATCAGGGAGGAATTTCTGTTTCATTGGTGCATTTAAAGATTAGTTTTTTCTCAAAGATGGGCATTTGAATGAAATAGCAGGTGCAAGTTCTGAGCTTTGGGGGTTTTTTTTGCTTCTTAATTTTCCACATAAGAATAGAATTTCACAACTAGCAATAATCCGAAGCACATATTGAAATTGTGTTGTAACCAAAACCCACCACGCTGTTGTATTTTGACACATAGGAGAAAGCCTGTATAAAAATACTACCCAGCATGCATCTGTATGTTTTCTGCGTAAGAAATTTTTTTTTTTTTTTTTTTTTTAGGGAGCAGTAAATAGTAAAAAACCCTTTTCCGTTGGTTTTGGAATGGTGAAATTTCTGGTTGTCTCACGCATGTTAAGAAAATTAGTCTTTAGTTCACATTTCTCAGAGATTTTCCTCCAGTGCTCACAACTGCTGATTATCCTCCCCAGCCTGTTGATACAAGATGGAGTACAAGTGTGAATGTATAGTTGTCTTTCCCTGTTTTCTCTTTAATTCCACATTTGGGCAGAGAATTATTACAGCCCACATTTTTTTCTTTAGAAAAATTTTACTGTGTCCTTATTTTGAAAAAAAAAAAAAAATTATTACTGAATACATAGCCTGTGACCCTGTGACTTCACTGGCTGTGGGATGAGAGATGCAATAAGAAAGCTAGATAAATCGATAGGAAGAATATCAGACCAAGCTCTGAAGGATGATGGCAGGATATAACCATCTTCAGTATTCCGCATTGAAAGGGTAGTCCTTGTGAGTTTTACACCTGAAGGGAATAAAGGTATTAGTTTTAGCCATCTTTTTTTATCATTTTAATCTATCAAGCTGTAGTGGGTGCTTAGAGGAGCCACCAAGGCAGGATGTAAACTATATAATTGTAGAATGGATTTGTTCCATATTTGTTTTCCTGGATAGTGTGTGCCATTTGTACACTGGGAACACCCAAGTCATTTTGTCAGTGACTCAGGCTCTCAGCATTCTAGGCAATGTTTAGATGCAAAATCTCTGTGTATACAGTGTTCATAACTTAAGGGTTTGGAAAAACCAGATACTGAATGCTACCACTTACATGCTCATTGTATACGCTCTCCAGTTTCTATTAAAGGTGGAAATAGTTGCCATCTCCTCTTTCGTCAATTCAAAGTCAAACACCTAACAAGAGAAACAGCTGGAAATCACCTCTCTGAACAAATCAAAGACTATAAGCAAAAAATCCTCTTGCCTGAGGAGGGAAGGGTGAGAAAGGATCACTGCTTGCTCTTCAGGGAGAAGGCATGCCATCCCTGAACGTGCCATGCACCCAGGTCGCTCCTGATGACTCACCTTGAAGTTCTCCACAATGCGCTGTGGTGTGACAGACTTGGGAATCACAATCACATTTCTCTGGATCTGGAAGCGAAGGAGAACCTGCAAGAACCGAAAACTGAATGATTCCTCCTGTTCTGGAAGAAGCAGAGCTGTTCCAACAGCTGTTTTCCCTAAGCTATACCCACTTCTGCAGAACTGTGTTTCAAATCACTCCTGTCCCTGTGGCCTAGGTAGCACTTCCTGAAGAACAAAGTGGGAAGTTGTGGTGCCTCGCATGAAAGACGTCCTTTCCCAACCAGTTTTGGGACAATCAAGTCTTTTCCTTCCCACCTGAACTTTTATCAAGGTTTCATTCTCTGCAATGGGACTGGAGATGGGAAGACTGAAACATGACAGCATCTGAAGAGAGGTCAAAAAAATGTTTCTTGTTGATGGTCAAAGAGGCCTTGTAAGCATGCGTTGAAGGCCACGCAGTAAACAAACCTGCGTTGCTACTTAAAACCACAGAAGAGCACCACAGGTGACAGGGAATGAAAAGCCATCCTGGCCTTTACTTTGTCATTAGCGGTCCTATGTTGCAGGAAGGGGTACCCACTGTCTGGCACCCACCTACCTGTGCTGGGGTTTTGTTGTGCTTGGCTGCAATCTCTTTGATCTTGGGGTCATCCAGAAGGGAAGGATCCTCTGGCTTGGCCCTACACAGAGGAAAGGTAGCAACAGAAATCTGGTTTTAGATGAATGATTACTAGTGCACTTACTGTCTCAGTACTTCAAGCATAATCCATGCCAGCTCCCTTGCAAAGCACAAAGCAATCTTACCATGGTCTATCAGGAGAGCCAAGCGGACTGTACGCTGTCACAGTAATCCCTTTGGATTGACAGTACTTGATCAGCTTCTCCTGGGTAAGGTATGGATGACATTCGATCTGCCAACACAAGAGTACGGAGATTGATAGCAATATAACTGCTGTAATTCACTCCAGGGATTATCTCGTAATGCACTTCCAGTTCAGTTTTTGCCCTAACGTGCCAGTCTTTGCAAAGTACTATTCAGCCTTAGTTTTATACAGCACCTACTTTTACAATAAGGCTCCTTGCATCTCTAGGGCTTTGCTTTGAGGAAAGAGTATTTCATAAGGCTTATCTTTGGGTTCTTTGGCCCTGAGAAAACAGGTTCTGAGGTGCTTCTCCAAGATTGCTAAGCAGTAGTTTAGCAAATATTGAAAACCCCAGTGCATTATATATTCAGTAATAATGTGGAGTGGGATTAGAAGGACATGCTGCATCTGCTCTGTTCTCTCATCTTCTCTGTTCTTGTCATAAAAGCCCTTATCTTGTGTTTCTGTGAAGCAGTTCCAGATATATCTGTAGTTTTGGATGGAGATGCAATTTTTTTTTTCCTTTTAGCCTGCTCTTTTTTTGGTAACTACATGCAGAGAAAGTGTTAAAGTATCCTTAGGACCAATAAGCTCTGGAGACAGGTACTCAGTGAACCCGAATTCAGAGCTGTAAGAGATGTCTGAATCTGTACAATGCCACTTGGAGAAATAAGCATCTACAGCAGGTTATATAGCTACTGCAGTGGCTGCTATGTGTAGACAAAGACTACATGAGCATTTGTAGGTGTGTATACACACATACACATGCTTTATTTTTATTATATATAAATAAAAAAAGTCTTCAGGGCAGATACCAGGAAGCCACTGGTGTACCAATACATGCTCTGCTTCTGCGTATACAGTTAAAACTGACCTTCCATTTCCAACTGAGTTAATTGTGCATGCATATATTCAGGCATGAGTGAGAAGAAATGCATGTGTTGTGTGAACAGTTATCTGCTATTAATAACAGATTGATGCTATTACTAATAACAGAACAATTAAGTATTTTAAGAAGTTATGGTTGTAATCTGTGTACCACAGCTTCATCCCCTATAAGGATACAGGTGATCTTATGCGTACCCAGAAGTAATCACAGGGTGTTTACATGCTGTTACCTACTTTGTTCTCCCTTTTTCCGTCTCCTCATTCTACTGTAATCAGATCTTCGTAAACCCTGGAAACTATTCACCTGCAGTCACTTTGCAGCTTACCTGGTTATTTGCAGGCTTGTACTTCAGTCCTGGTTTGTTCAGGATTCTTTCAATCTGCTTATGGTTAAAGTTGGAGATTCCAATGGCTTTTACCAGACCACAGTCCACCAGTTCTTCCATGGCCTAACAGAAAGAGGAGCAAAGTCAGCATTCAGTATACAAGACAGGGCCTGAAATGTTCTTCCTGGTATGGCTTGTTTCCCTTCCTGGGAAGGGAAAGACAACTGTTTGGAGTTGCAAATTTTGTCTCTTGGGGAAGAGTGCAGACTGGTGTATTTGTGCCATGTCTTCCGTCTCACATAAGCCCAAAGGCTCACTTCTTGAGATGGTAGAAACACCAAGGTAGTTACATGTGGAAAATAATGATAATTAATAATGTGCTATGAAGCCAGCACTGGAGCACTGTATCCCAGGCTGCAGGCAAGAGAACAACCTAAAATATCTTCATTTCTGCAAAGTGTATTTGAGCAGTTTAAAGAACTGTGGTGAAGACTGTTCTGTGATTATTACAGTGAAGCAATCTGGTCTGCAGCTCTACAGAATATTTTCAGCTTGACTAAGCATTATGTTTTGAAAAGCTACACTGTATACTGTAAGATAAATAAGAACTTTGTGGCTGCTCAAGGTAATGAAAGCATGGGAAAGACTACCAAGGACAGAAAACATGATTCTCCCACTGTGGCCGAACTTACCTCCCATGTCTGTAGAATATCTGTGTTGCTGGGTATTGACATGCCTTTGTCATCTGTGGGAAACAGCTCCTCTCCTGCCTGTCAGTGACAAAGAAAATGCTTGAAACACTCTTTGTTGGGAAGTCAATACTGAGGCAACTGAGGACTATCATAGCTTTAACTTCTACTGCAGGAAATACTAATACTTGTCTACATCTTTCATGCAGGTTTATGGCATTTTTCCAGCAACCATTCCTAGTAGGAGGGACAGGTGTATCTCCTGGACCCAGCAGAGCCATGACTCACCAAAACACATATAGATAAACAAGTCGCACCACTTGTGGAACAAAGCAGAACAAACAAGCTTGCTGTACTCCTCTGTCATGCTTTTTAAGGGAGAACAAGAACTGTTTTCCAAAGATTTGGTTTTTGAAAAGTATAAGGACTTGTTTAGGTCCAAAGGAACTTTAAATTAGTTCTAGGGTGAGTCACATCTGCTGAACAATGTATTACATACATAGGTCTTCTGTGAGGGGAGCCTCAGTTTAAGTTGGTGCACTAGGAAAATCAGAACATCACAGATGTACAGGAACAGAGCTAGGTCCCCATATCTCCATATTGCTTTACACCTAGAGTGTTGTGCAGATGTCAGAGTATTATGACACTTACTCAAGGGCTTTGTTCCCGTAAAACTAACCATGACAGCTTTGAAAGCAACAGATAGAATGGAGGTCTTAACCTCTGTAGCAGAAAGGAAAAGCTAAGACTGAGCCATGAGCTCCTTTGAAGTACATGAAGTATGAAACTTGGATGTCTGAAAGTCTCACCTTTTGAAATCCAAGGTCTGTGGAACAACACTAAGGCTCCTGCAGCAAAGGTCAGCTCAATCTGTACTATATTAAGGACTTGGTGATTAAAGAGAGAAATGGAAAACAGAAGCATTTTCTTTTGCTGTGTGATTCTGTAACATGCAGAGGAAGGAATTTCTGGCATGCAGCAAAGCACAGCCCTCCTTCCAACAAAGTAGGAGGCTAAGTCATTAGGAGATGAGTATACTTTGGATTTATAGAAGACAATGCATAACCAAAAGTAAAGCAGCACAACTCATGCTTGCAGCTGGGAGGCCTGATCTTAGTGCTAGGTCTGCATCTCCCACTATCAAAAGGGCAGAGGATGCTGTGCAAGCAGCAGTCTCTGGGGCAGAGATCAAGAGCCTGGGTCACATAAAGTGGCCTGGCCAGAGTAAAGCTGAATGAGCAGCGCTGGAGCAGTGCTGGTACACACAACTCTTTCTGGACTGGAGCAGCAGTAGTGCTGCAAGTGTTACTGGCAGTTTTGAGGAGGTCTCCCAGAAGGGAAAGCCAAGGGCATTGCTGTTACTGTACCTTAAAACCAACAGGCCAGTGGATGAGGTAGAGATCCAGGTAATCCAGTTTCAGGTCAGCAAGAGTCTTCTGGCAGGCTCCCTTCACCAGAGGCTTGTCATGAAATGTGCACCACAGCTAGAGACAAAAAGCCAAGGCACACCATGACCTCCTGGGTTAAAGCTCTTGGAACCCTTCTGTCCTGTTCAGAAGGGTGCCTGTCCCCTTTGGAAGATGATATGGAACGAGGTCATCCTACTGATCTTCAGATGGGGCTTACTCTGTGAGCAGGATTGTCCTGTGATACTGAGGGCTTATGTGATCAAACGGGTTGTAAACTGAAAAACACTAATCCTGCTCCATTAGTCAAGACATGTAAAAACCACTTACTACAGACAGATACTGGTTAAAGGGTTCTTTTTAAGGTTATAATTTCAGTGGTGAACCAAATGTCGGATCTCCTGTATAAGCAAGGAAAAAAAGCACACCTTCTGGGGCTGTTTGAGTTTAATGCATATTTTGAACAGTCCCATGAAAATGGAGAACGTGGAGCGTATCATAGATAACTCTCTACAAGGTGAGGTGACAAAAAGAAGCTTCCATCAGTGTTGGCCTGAACTATATTCTGAATTACTCCATGCTATAGCACACAGTCTTTGCCCACGACTCTGAATTTCCTCCTATGAACACACTCTACGCAAAGCAGGCCTTCCCCTGGATCCTAGGTCACCAGATCCTTACCTTACTGACGATGAAGAGGTCGTCTCGTTTCACAACACCTTCCTTGATTTTCTGCTGAATCCCTTCCCCAACTTCACTCTCATTCTGGTACACATAGGCACAGTCAAAGTGGCGGTACCCAGCATCAATGGCAGCCATCACTGCAGCTCTTACTTGCCCAGCTGAGGACTGAAAAAAGAAGGTTAAGAACCCAAATGAAAGCATACACACCATTTCCTAGTTATCTAGAAACTAAGGAAACAGATACAAAGGCATTTTAAGAAGAGTTCTTCAAGCCATATTCATCTTGCAAATACAAGCTCCAGGGCTTGAAGCCAGTCTCCAGCCATTTATCCGTAGCCCCACTCCCACGCAGGCTCAGCCTGACAGCCAGGGAGAGCAGAGCCTCCGACACCTGGACAGTTTTCCAGAGCTGGACTGGTGGGAACAGTTTTATGCCAGGAAGCTCTGCAGTGCCTCTTGCCTAGCACTTCTCTTTCCAGTGCTGTGTCTGAGAAGAGAAACAGCAACTGCCCAGCTGGGAGAATTTTAGTTTGATGGAGGGGGGCAGTGGTCTACACCTTAGTCATCCACATCACCATGGAGTACTGTACCCTGCTGTGGCCCAGCTCCTCCCCATGGCACATCCCACCTGTCCTTTGAAGGTTGCACCAGCTGCTTCCTTCAGAGATGGAAGAGGTATACATTTCTGTGTGTTTCTATACCTTGAAAGGTCAGGTAAGAGCTGTGCACAAAGAAATGTTGGCATATCTTGTTCAGACAGATCCAGTAATGTTTGTTTTCAGGCATCATACGGATCAGTGCTTGGTTTTGCAGTCATCGTAACAGTGGTGCAAACCTCTTTGTCAGAACTTGCTTGAAACACGTGAATTATCTTCTAAAGCTGTATCTTATTACCAGGTGATTCAAGGTAACCTCACCCGGGATTTAAGTTACTCAGCACAGAGGCAGCAGGCAAGCCAAGTGCGCCCCGCTGCAGCCGCACAACAGCCTTGGCTGTGAGCGGGACGGGGACCGGCAGGGAGAGGGGCCCAGGAGGCCGGGGCAGCCACCGGAGCCTGGCCGGGAGGGGATCCGCGCTCCCCTGCGGGGTGCGGGAGGGAAGGAGCCACCTCTCAGGGACCGCAGAGGCCCAAGGGCCGCCTCTCCCCCGCAGGGTGGAGGGCGGCGAGAAGGACGGAGAGCACGCTGGGGAAAACAGCTCAAAAGCAGCGCGGGGCTCCGCCCGCGGCCACCGCCGGACCCAGAGGGCAACCCGGGGCGGCGGCCCGGCCGGCACGTCGGTGGTGCCGGCAGCGCTGAGCTCCGGTCCCTCCGAGCCGGACCGCTCCCACCCACGCTCGCTCCCCAGCCCAGAGAGCTCTGGACCCCCCCGCCGCCCGGCCAGGGCCGGGAGGAGATGGCAGCGGGACTGGGTGCGGACCCAGCCCGCCGTGGCCACCTCCTCCGGGAGCGAGGGGCTGCGGCCCGGCCGGGGGACGCCGTCGAGATCTCCGTTACCTTCCATGTGCCCAGCCCCAGGAGGGGTATCTCGGCCGCGGTGTTCAGCTGCACGCAGGTCGCCATGGCCCCGCACCGGAACGCTGCCGGGCTGCGCGGCCCCCCGAGCCTCTTTAATAGCGGCCGGGCCCGCCCCGGGACGCGCCCGGCGACAGCCACCGCCTTACCGCAGCCGGCCTCGGTTACACCCGGCTGGTGTGGCTGAGTGCTGGTTCTCCCCGTGCCCTCGGGGCTGCTCTCTCCGCGGTTGTGTGTTGTGAGCCTCGGGCCGAAAAAGGGCTCTGAGCCCTTCGGCTGGAGCAGCGTGTCCCCACGACAGCGATAGCGGCCCAGGCTGTTGCAGAGCTCTCACAATGTGAGTGGTCTATGTGAATTTGGGAGTTTTCAGCCTTCGGCGCCCCTCCGAAGGTGGGATGAACATAGCCTACACTTGTGATAATAGGAGAGGAAAAGTGAGCTGTTTTGTAGGAGTAATTTAGAAAGCAGTGATTTAAAAGAAGACTTATTTTTAATGGTGAGAGAAGTTTTTTGAAAGTTGCAGAAGAATAGTGAGTTTTTAATGAGTGTCATGATGATCACGTTATCCCTCTATTTTCAGGGAGGTACAGGCTGTATTTCAGAATAAAATATAAAACTGTAGAAATGAATGGTAGGTGGTCTGTAATTTCACATTACAAACTGGCTTTGAAATTTTGCAGATAAGAGCACGCTGTTTTGTTGGAGTGGTTACAGCACAGTGGGGGGGGAAAAAAAAAAGTACTTGCAGGATCCAGTAGATGGTCCAGGATGTTATGTTAAGGCCACTTGGGAAGCTTTGCTGCTTGCTCATGCTTGGAGAATTAATTCACGTGCAAGCATTAGTTGGGAGTATAATGGTACATATTTCTCTGGGTGCCCTTCCCACAGCAGATGCCCAGCTGCTTTGTACTTTTTGCTCTGCTTACCTTAGGGCAGACAAGGTAATTGGCTGTCTCTTTAATCTTCCTCCTGTTTTTTGTCAGCACTATCAGCAGAATGTGATGTTTCAGTTGTATCATGAAACACTTATGTAATGCAGTGTTTGTCTTTTACTTTTTTCTGGATTCCTTCTCTGTAAATCTGCTCTAAGTATGCTCAGACTCTTGGGGTTTGGTTCAGGGGTCAGTGAAATCAACGGAAAGACTGTGATCAGCCGAGCCTGTTCCTCAGTTCTGTTGAAAGTATTAAAAGCAAGCTGTTTGCATGAGAGGCCTGCTGCCATCCCAGTCGAGGGGTTTTCACACTTCCTTTTTTCCTTCCTACTGTCCCTCCATCAATTCAGGGTAACAGACACTGGCCACCTGCAGAGCAGTAGGAAAGCTCCCTGTGCCAGCCATGGCTTTGTGTCTGGTGGGCATTCCTGCTGGGTGCTGCTGGTGGTGGGCAAGGGACCGGAGCTAAGGTTAACAGAGGTGCAGAGCTGGTGTGCAGAATGGGTACTGTTGAGAAGGTGGATTATGTGGTGTTAACTGGGCTCAGAGAGAACAGTTTTCCAGGCCTGACCTCTGCCTTGGTCTTAATTATTAGCAGAAGTCATGTGCAGACTTGTCCTGACAAAGACTGTCTCGTTCTGGAGAAGTCACCCTATTTTGAAACATCAAAATGATCATCTGCACTGTTAGTAGGCAGTCACCTTTTTGCTGATGACTGCTAAATTTTATGTAATACACACTTCACAAACTTTTTTTGAAATTAAGATGCTCAGCCATGCCTGTGATTTGCTTTGTCAGGGCAGCCTAAAGATCAGCTGAAGTACCAGTTTGCCTCTGCTCTCCTTTGTGTTTCCTGGATGCTCGAGCTAGTGGTGTTGTGGTGATGGTTTATTAGCATCAGCGGTGTCATGCTTTGACTCCAGATGTTGGAGGTCTTGATGGAGTGACTGCCAGAATCAGTTGGATTTTGTACTGGAGCAGCACCCAGGTGAACTGGTGTCATCAGATAGATGTGCTCTGCAGGTCTGTGAAAACTTGCAAAGCCTGTCTCTTTGGCCAGTAAGATGGCATCTCCTAGAAGAAAGAGGAGAAAAGCCTGCAGTGTTTGTTCTCATTTTTCTGAGCGTGTCTTTATGGGGAGAGGTTTCAACGTCTTGCATTCCTGTGGCAAGGAGCTGGGCAGAGTGTGTGATGACAGATGATGAGACTTTGTGGAGAGCCCAGCTGAGAAATCCAATTTGTCCTTCCTCGCACTTTCTTGTGAGATTTTTGTATTACTTCCTCTGCGGCCTGTTCATGTTCTCCTGTGAAGGTGGGTGCTTGGTTTTCCCCAATGGTTTCTTGAATGAGAGATGTCTTGGTCTTTTAATAGAGGATTTTGGGCAGAAGGTTTGCATTTTGCTTTGCTGTTTGAGCCTGCTGGTGTGAGATTTTTCTCCAGATCATGCCAAGACACGGGAGCTGTCAGTTGTTTTCCTGTCGTGAAGGTGTGGTTGCAGTTGTCAGGTGATGGTAGAGCCTCTGGGAAAGAAGTACTGCATGCGTCAGTGGATGCCAGCTAGCCTGGGAAATATTGCAAACTGTGCTTGATAAAATGCCCAAGTGTTCCTTGCATGAGATGAGGAACTGTGTACGTGAGGAAGGGTCTGATTTGATCTGTGTGCAAGGTTTTACACTAAAGCTGGATGCTTATTGCAGTGCCTTTGGGTTTGTTGTGTTGACACTTGCACATAGTAATTCTAATTCACCAAAAATCATAGCTTCAAGGGATGAGCAGTTTGGCATCTGAGAAGAACAAGACCCAAAATGATCAAGGTGGTTAGGTCCCAGTGGAAACAATGTTTACCAGTAGGAGGGCTGCCTGGTTTGCTTCAATGATAGAGAAATCCAAGTCTCCTCTGACAGCTAGCTGCCCTCTGCCTGTAGGGAAAAGCGCCACGTCGTTTTATCAGTGGGAATTGTCCCAGGGAGGGATCCTGTCCATTAAGTGCAGGTGACTGCAGCTGACTTCACCTCTGTTCACAGGAGAATGGGAGAGAGTGCATTAGGTCTGGAGAACCTGAAGAGCAAGATGGGCTGGAGCCAAGAGCAGTCTTGGCCCTGGGTGTCATGCATCACACTGAAGGCTGCTGCCTTGCTTTGCCCAAACATCTTTTGGCTGTGATTGGAGCTTGGCCCTGAGGTGGGTGACTGCACCTACACTGCGGACACCTAAAGTTAGGTGAGATGAATTCCCCCAGAGACTGCTGCATGTGATGTGGGAGTAAAGGACAAGTATGGCCAGTGCAGTGTTTCACATACAGAAATGTGTTTAAAGAACACCCAACACAACCCACAAACACACCAAAAAACAAAGGGGCTAGCACTGCCTCTTGTAAATTCTGATTCTTTTGTTTGCCTCTGATAAATTTGAGGATTAAGATTTGTGCTCCAGTACCTCTTATGTTTTGTTTTGTTTTGTTTTTTTTTTTTGTCTCATCTTGAGGTTGCATGTTACATTCTTTTGGAAGTTTTGGTTGGAAATACTTTGATGACCTCCATTTGAAAAGCAGATTAGATATATTCTAGGGACCTTGTATATATATATTTTAGAATATCTTATGTGATCTCAATATATGTGTACTGAACAGAATATTTGCATGTTGGGTTTTTCTCCTGTTGGAATGAGTGAAAGTAAGTACTAACAACGCCTAAAGCTGTAATGTATCTGAGGTCCATTGTCCTGTCTCTCTCATAACCGTAACACTCAAGCCAACAGTGCAAGTTTTGTTCACACCTCATTTGAAAACAAAAGCTTTGGGTTTTTTAATCACATAAAAAGGCTAAGTTCTTTTTGCATTTGTCATGGGGTAAGGGAGAACCAGGCAATGTGACACTGTTAAGCTGAATTCACCAAGTCGACCAACAGAAGAACAGCCCATCAGGGAGAATGTTACACATGCACAAAATGACCATCCCTCATCTACCAGTCCAGTGAGGTCTCACCTTGCGGGGGGGGGGAAGGGTGAGGAAATACAACACTCAACTCTGCTCTGTCTCAGTGTCAAGCTCTGGGCAGTGGTGCAGCACCAACACATAATATTACACCTTGTGTCCTCATTATTCTGGATATCTGCATAATGATGTTTCACCATACTTTCTTTTATTGGGGGTTTGTATAGCTAAATGTCAGCACAGGCTGGCAGCCAGATTAGTCCACACTATCACCATATAGCTTTCCAGCACTTACTTAAAGGTATTATTCACCTATCACTTTCACATCCATAGCTCATATGCACTAAGACTCCTTAGACAGTTCTTGTTTGCACTGGCTGCTCAGCCGTGGTTCATTATATCCAGTTATTCTGCTCATGATCAAGGCAAAATCTTGGTGCTCTTGTGACATTCCACCTCTCAGCCTTTCTGTGATCTGTCAAACATCTTTCATACATGCACTCATATTTACAAACTAATGAGGTACAATGCAAGTAGTTCTAGCTTGTGTAAGTATATTCACTTGTTGCACACTTAAGTTACAATAGAAGTTAGTATGGCACAAGCAATAAGTCAGTCATCATTGGGTCCTAAATACTATTAACCTTTACAAAAGCAGTTTTTTGTTAATCATCATCTTGAAGTTTCTGGACCACCCAGTTGCTCAAGATACAACTCAAACTTCATATGTTTTTGTCAGACCTTACAGCTTGATCTGGTGTGGATGTTCTAGACCAGGGTGCAGTAGTTGTACTTCATATGCCCTGTGTCCACCAGGCCATGGCACATTGCAATTATGGACCCCTGAAGCACCATGCTGTTGCAGCACCTCCTAGCTATCCCAGCACTGCCCAACAAGGCTCCTCCACTATGAAGGAGAGGCTTTATCAGGGAAAGCTTTATGCACACACAGAGCTATAGTTAACAGAGACCTGTGCCAGTGAGTCAGCACAGCCTGGAGGGAACATGACACTTGCTCCAGTCATCTCAGAGTCAGGCTCTGGGCAGTAGCTCAGTTCTAACAGTTCCATGTTGTATCCTCTGTTTCTATGCAGTATCAGACACCTGCTCAATGCAGGCTCCCCTCAGTTTGTCACTCTGGGATTTTATAGCCAGATGTCAGCACAGGCTACCAACCAAATCAGTCCACAGCAATACCACTGTACACCTTTCCAACAGTTTCAGGTGTTGGTGTGCTGTTGCTTGTTGATCCACAGTCCATACTAAGGCTTGTTATACTCAGCTGTTCCTGTCAGCAGTGCTCAGTCAACCAACACTTATTATACCAAGTTATTCAACTTTTGATCAAGACATGACATCATTTAAAATTGAATATGGATGGTGGTTTCCAATGACATTGTTGATGTAAGTGGCTTGGTTTGTAAATTTTTCACATTAGAATAGAACTTCTAAACCAGCAGTAATCTCACCATTTTTTATTTTGGATAAGAATAAAATTGAACACTAATCTCTGTCCAGCTTCAGCCTGTAAAAGAATGCGACTGAAATAAGGCCCAGTATGAGTTGGTCTGTATCTGTAGGTCTGGACATTTCTCCCATTTCTTCCTCTTTCCAAGAAAGCTTTGGGCTGCACTCTAAAAGTGAAGCTAACTGTTGTGTCCTATCTTCAGGCAGTGATTATGTAGTTCATTCTTTCTTGATGGATCTTTCTTCTGTGCTAACATAGCTTTACCCCACAGCCTTAAGTAGTGTCAATGCAAGACAGAAGATAAAAATCAGCTGCTAGTTCATTCTTCGTGTTTTCTGCTTTGCTATTTCAGCCATGCAGAGACACTCATTTAATGAGTAGGGAATTATTACAGCCCATATTTTGTTCTTTAGAACAATTTTATTATTTCCTTCCACCAAAGAAGAAAAACCCAAAGTCACTGTATACATATACTATGCCTTTGCTGGTAGGAGAGATAACAGTGTGCAACCTACGCAGTAGGCAGCTCTAGGCAATGGTAGAAGCTTGTTAGACCCCAGAGGCCTGCAGGAGGGCAGGATAAAACTATCTTCAGTATTCTGCATTGAAAGGGTACTCCTTGTGATTTTTGCACCTGAAGGAAATCAAAGAGGAAAGATTACTCTCAAGGCTGAAATAAATGCTATATAGAACTACACTGAGTGTATAAAGGAGCATTCAAGGGAGGCTATGAATTGTGTAACTGCAGAATGAATTCAAGAGACTTATTAGTATAGAAATGGCACACATGATCAACAACTTCAAGTCTTTTCCTATTATTCAGGCACTGAACAGTTGTGGGACCAAGTTACTTTCTAGATAAAGAGTTAAAGTTCACACTGCTTACAGACAAAAAAGCAGTTTGTGTGGCTTTTCAGCCAAGACTTCTTGTCTGGCTATAGGCTTCCTAGGTGCACATTTGCAAGTGGTCATTCTTCATACTGCACTTCAGATGGTCATTCCCTCCCCCAATCATCTATGTAAGAGCTGATATCAGTTTTTAATAACTCACAGAAAAAAATTACCCTAAGTTTAAAACTGCCTAACGTTCATTTCTCCAATATGGACATAGCCAAAGTTATCAACTAGAAGCCTCCTTTTGGAGTTCCAGGCACACAAAGTTTCCCGGAGAAAGGATTCACAATGAGTACATAGTATGACTTATCCTTTAGTCAATAAAGTAAAAATGTAACTCCACTAAGATGTTAAATAACAGATGCTTCATCTCCCAAATAATTTCAGATTTCAAAATATACCCATTTTAAACAGCTATATCAGTACCTGTGAGATTAGAATAAAGATTATTGAAAATACAAGAGTCGGAAGTAAACAAGCTGTCACTTACGTGATCATTTCACAGATCCTCCAGTTTCTGTTTAAGCTGAGAAGGGCTGACATCTCCTCTTTAGTCAATTCAAAGTCAAACACCTAACAAGAAAAACAGCTGGAAATCCCCTCTTTGAACAAATCAAATGAGAAGCAAGGTTCACAAGACTAAAGAACAAGTTCACATCAGAAATAGTGCTGGTTAGAAATGATGGCTTCACGAGACAGGGAAAGTAGTCTCTTTGGATTTTCAAGACCCTACTGGTAGAGAGAAGAAACAAAAAAAAAAAATCACAAGTTGCAGTTACATGTGCCAGCTTTTCCAAGGTGTTTGGTGAGCACTTAGTGTTGCAGAATACCTCTATTTGTGGAAGACGCATTTCTGTCAAATTCCAAAGAACATCTAGAAGACTTCCACATTTCAGTAATTCCAGCTATGTTACTCCTGAAATCTTGATGTACAATATCAGGAAAGAACCCTGACTTAACAGTCAGAGGAACAATGCGTTTTTTTGACACCAGGACTCTTCCCTTAACATTGCTTACTTGATATTTTGAGGAATGTTACTGCACTTGGACTCCAAGAGAGCCCTGCCTGCTACCTCATCCACAACTCACAGAACAGGAGACACTGTGTAAGGTGACTGATAAGGTTATCAGCATAGTGTTTCCGGGAGCTCTGTCTATCTCTTTTCTCCAGCTGTAATTTTCATTGTAGCCCTAGCTTCCAGACAGAGAAAAAGCCCAGTCCTCTTGCCTGAAGAAGACTTGGGAAGGGTGAGAAAGGATCGCTGTTTGATCTGCAGGGAGAAGCCATGCCATCCCTGAAGGGCAGCACCCAGGTCACTTGTAGTCACTCACCTTGAAGTTCTCCGCAATGCGCTGCGGCGTGACAGACTTGGGAATTGCAATCACATTTCTCTGGATCTGGAAGCGAAGGAGAACCTGCAAGAACAGACCACCGAGTCAGAGAGGATGACACTTGCTCTGGAGGAAGCAAAGCCTGTTCCAACAGCTGTTTTCCCTAAGCTACACCTGCTTCTGTAGAGCTGCATTTCAAATCATTCCTGTTCCTGTGGCCTAAGTAGCACTTCCTAGACAGCAAAGAGGGAAGTGGTGCAGGCCCACATGGAAGGCCTCCTTTCCTGTGCAGCTTTGTGCCAGTCAATTCCTTTTCTTTCCACCTGGACTTTCAGCAGTCTATGCAAGGCTTTTATTCTCTGCAAGAAGACTTGAGAGGGGAAGTGACATCTGAAGATGGGGCAAGAATCTTTTTCTGGCTGAGAGCCAAAATGCTTCTTCAAGTATATATTACAGGTTACATAACGGACAACCTGCATTGCTATTTAACACCACAAAAGAGCACCACAGTTCACAGGGAACACTGTCAGAGGCTGTACTCTCTCTTCAGGTGTAGCTTTCTGAATGGCTGCGTTACACAAAGGGGTGCCCACTGTCTGGCACCTATGTACCTGTGCTGGGGTTTTGTTGTGCTTGGCTGCAATCTCTTTGATCTTGGGGTCATCCAGAAGGGAAGGCTCCTCTGGCTTAGCCCTGTGCAGAGACAAAAGGAAGAAATGGCAAAGAATCTCTGCAGAAAGATTCTACTGAGTATGAATATTTTTAAAAAAAGTGTGCAGTGACAGCTGCACCATTACTCATTCAATTAGTCTGAATGCTTCAAAATTAAACCACACTAACCCACTTGAAAATTACCTGTCAGGGCGCCCAAGGGGACAATATGCTGTCACAGTGATCCCTTTGGATTGGCAATAGTTGATAAGCTTTTCCTGGGAAAGGTATGGATGACACTCAATCTGCCAACACAGGAGTAGAGACTGTATAGAACTACTGTAGTGTTCCCATGCTCCAGAGATTTTCTTCTGAATCTTAATTTCTTAATTACAGGCTGCCTTAATCCTGCCCTGCATATGGTCTGTGTGACAATACAAAACTATAATTCTATAGGGCACCAACTTCCATATTGCGTCCATATGTGCTTTTTGGATTTTGTTCTGACAGGCTTTATAAAAGTCATTGATTAGTCAGAATGATAGCTTGTGTCTGGATTCTTTATCATTCCAGAGATAATGCTTCACAGGGGAATACTCCAGAATTTGTAAACAGTGGTTCAACAAGGTGAGACAAAAAGAAAATACTCCGTTCCTTTTTGTACTGAGAAATATTCACAGAGCGGGATTTAGAGTACATGCTGGGTCGACTTTGTCATCCTGTTTTCTATATCCTCATTCTACTGTAATCAGATCTTTATAATCCCTGAAAACTATCCACTTGCAGTCACTTTGCAGCCTACCTGGTTATTTGCAGGCTTGTGCTTCAGTCCTGGCTTGTTCAAGATTCTTTCAGTCTGCTCACGGTTAAAATTGGAGATACCAATGGCTTTTACCAGACCAGCATCCACCAGCTCTTCCATGGCCTAACAGAAAGAAGCACAAAGTCAGCATCCAGTATACAAGACATGACCTGCATGTATTCTTCCTGAGGCGGGCTTGTTTCCCTTTATGGGAAGTACAAAATAACTGTGTGGACTTGCCAAGTTTTTGATTCTCAAGGGGAAAGTGGGTACTGGTAATACCTGTGTCATATCATCTATCACACCAAAGCCCAAAATCATTGTTAAGACTGAAATTCACTGAGTTACACGAGAAAAAGAAGACTCCAAGTCTACTATTTTGACAGCACTGGAGGGCTATGCCCTAGGAAGATGGCAGGGTCACAACCTAAGTTTCTATTTCTGCAAAATCTGTTTGAGCAGTTCAAGAACTGCATGAGAACTGTGGTGAAGAAAAATCATACCGCTATGGTCAAGCAAATAACTTTTTCCAACCTCAGTCTCAGCTGCAGCTCCACTGAAAGTGACTGTGCAGCTCAGTGACTTGAGATGCTAAGCCACAGTGAGTAGGAATAATAGCTTGACTAAGCATGCATATTTTTAAGAGCTACCACATACTTTTGTGAATTCTTTCCAACTAATTCTGCATACATGCATGAGCCATTCTGTGACTGCTGAAGCTTACACCACTGCTGAGAACAGAAGACATGATTCTCCCACTGTGGCTGAACTTACTTCCCATGTCTGTAGAATATCTGTGTTGCTGGGTATTGACATGCCTTTGTCATCTGTGGGAAACAGCTCCTCTCCTGCCTGTCAGTGAGAGAGAAAATGCTTGAAAATCTGTTGAGAAGTTCACTTAATACCGTGAGAGCTCAAAACCACAATAGCTTAAACTTCTAGTACTGGGAATAACACTAGTTCTTATCTACATTCCATCATTCCTTCCTAAGGAGTGGGAGGAATTGAAGGCATTTTTGCCAGTGACCATTCCCATAAAGACAAGATTTTCTGATGGACCCCTCTAAGTGATGACTCACCCAAACACCTACAGGGAAACACACCACTCAGAACTATAGCCTCCAGTCTCATACATGTTCACTTCATGTATTGTTCTTATGTGCCCACTTAGGAAGAACTGGTTTGTTCTTTTTCCAGAAGGGCATCAGGGGACTTAGGTACTGGGAACCTATAGCTTTGGTCTATAGAACACAAGATCTGGTGAAATGAGGTATTATGTGCAGTGACAGTTCTTCCATGACAAAGCATGATGTAAAGCTGCGAATACTAGGAAAATTAGAAGAGTCTTTGTGTACAAGTTTTGAAAAGATACCAAGACTGAACTGTGTTTAACAGTTGTTTGCTACTGCCACAAGACAGTTTCATTTTCATAGCTTTGTTAACTTCAAGCTAAAATAGAGTATGAAATAAATATGAGCATCTCAAAAGCAACAGGTAGGATGGAGACTGATCAGACTGTAGCAGGAAGGAAAGGCTAAGATTAGAAATAGTCAAATGGACATCAACTCCTTCACTAATTTGTGGAAGAGTTTAGGCCCCCAAGAAGTTTCACCTTTTGAATTCCTGTCTCAGTGGAACAACACTAAGGCTCAATCTGTACTGTATTAAGGACTCGGTGATTAAAGAGAAAAATGGAAAACAAATATTTTCTCTTGCCCTGTGATTCTGTAACACACAAAGTATAGCCCTGCCTCCCTCAAGGGGTAATTTTGAGATGAGCGTACACTGATTTGTAAAAGAAAGGGAGAGCAGCCTATCTTACGCTTGCAGCTGGTGGACCTGCCCCTAGTTTTCAGACCATCATTCCCATGATCAAACAGTTATGCTAGCAGCAGTCTTGGGGGCAGAGACCAACAGCCTGGCTCATATGGCCAGAGTGAAGCTGAGCACCAGAGCAGAGCTGGTACACACAACAGACGTGATTGTCTTTCTCAGCCAGAGCAACTGTTGGGCTGTAAAGCCATATAGCTCCCCAAAAGTTGTAGTCAAAAGAAACAAATCCAAGGGCATTGCTGTTACTGTACCTTAAAACCAACAGGCCAGTGGATGAGGTAGAGATCCAGGTAATCCAGTTTCAGGTCAGCAAGAGTCTTCTGGCAGGCTCCCTTCACCAGAGGCTTGTCATGAAATGTGCACCACAGCTAGAGACAAAAAGCCAAGGCACACCATGACCTCCTGGGTTAAAGCTCTTGGGTGCTCTCCTGCAGAGGACAGGAATGCAGCGTCATCTTTGGAAGGCAATGTGGAATGAGGCCATCCTAGTGCTCTTCAGATGGTGCTTGCTCTGTGATGGGACTAGCCCATGACACTGAAGGCAGTACATGCAGCAGCAGCACATATATTTGAGCAAGATCATAACAGAAAGTCCTCTGGTTCCATTAGTTAAAGTATCATTTGTGATACCCCCTTTTACACAGGGTCTGCCTTTGCAGCAGGTGGCTTTTAAATGAAGACATATATCTGTCATTCCTGACCATGTGTAAAACTTCTGCATTAAATGTAGCAGGCAAAGCTAGGAAAAAAAAAAATCCACAAAGAAATGGTTGGCACCACCCTTCACTGTTTAAGTAGGAACTTGAGAATCCAGCTAAATAGCCCATTTTTCTTAATAAGCAAGGGAAAGTGCTGTTACCAAACTGGTTCTGCCTCTGTATCAGTCCTTTACAGTGAGTGATCTCAGACCTCTGCATCACAGGTTTCTATCTTGCTTGGTGCTACCTGGCCCACTGCCTTTTTCTGCTTCCCTTATTCTGCACCAATTGGTCTGCAGGTATGAGATGCAGGGCCAGGTTCCTCCTCATCCATCCCCCAGCACTTCTGGGTCTCCTCAGCACAGTGCCAGACCACAGCAGGGCTGTGGTGCTCAAGCTCTCAGTAGATTTTGGGGGGCGGGCGATGGGAGGGGAAATCAGAATCTTGACTTCCTTCAGTGTTATCAGATTGATGGGGAAGAAAGCTGCTACCAGTTAGGAAAAGGGTGATTATCATCCCTGCTTAAAGCGCAGGGAACTTTCTTCCCCTACCCAACATCTACAACAATAGAAATTGCTATCAGCGGACAGGAAAGCGTCACATTGTATCACTGTGCTGATGAAGTGAAACAAGAAAATACTATCAGAAGTGATCTCATTTACATTACGAGCTTCTCCAACGCTACAGCATAAAACTACTTTAGTTTCCTACTGTAAAAATACCACAGGTAAAGCAGGTCTGTCCATGATCCAAAACCATCTGATCCTTGCCTTACTGACGATGAAGAGGTCCTCTCGTTTCACAACGCCTTCCTTGATTTTTTGTTGGATCCCATCCCCAACTTCATTTTCATTTTGGTACACATAGGCACAGTCAAAGTGGCGGTACCCAGTGTCGATGGCAGCCATCACTGCAGCTTCCACCTTACCTGGGGGGGACTGAAGGGAAAAGGGTATGATGTATCTCGATTTGAGTTTCTCGCATGCTGCTCCATAGGTAGCTAACAAGTAGATAAACACGCAAAGGGGCTTTATGAGGAGCTTTTCCATAAAACTTTCACGCATCTCAAGTGCAGGCTCCTGAGCTTAAAGCCANTCGCCACGGCGGCCCCGCCGTACCGAGAGGGGAACGCTGGCCGGGAGTGAGAGGCCGCGGCCCGGGGCCGCCGCCGTGCCGCGCTGCAGGAGGGTTCGCCGCGGCCGCGGTTACCTTCC
>VYXH01007801.1:32236-54898 GCA_013397275.1 Burhinus bistriatus
GACGACGCCCCAGTCAGGCGGGCCCGGCTGCTGAGGCCCGGCGGCGGGCGGCCGCGGCCAGAGGAGCCGTCCGCCGGGGGCCTGCGGCGGAGCCGGGCCGTAACGGCCGTGCCGGGGCCCAGCGGGCCTCACACCGGCCCCCCGTGGGGCAAGGCAGCCCTGGCTCGGGCGGGCCTTCTGCTGAGCTTCGGCTCGTGTGGGCTCAGTTAAAAAATCGCGGAGGTGATGACCGCCCCGGGTTGCGCCCAGCAGCCCTCTCTTCCCGGTGAAGTTCCTCATCAGAAGATAAGGACCGAGGGCAGCTGTGCCCTGATCCGGCTTGTGTTTATGCAGGGTTCAGCTCCTGCAGCGCCCGGTCCCTGTGCCACAGGTTGTTCGTGTGTATCTGGCTTGTGATACGCGCTGGGGTGTTGCAACGCGTTGTTGCAGTTCACCCCACGGGTTACCAGATGGAGTTTCTGGCCTGTTTCATTCAGTGGCACTTTGGCCCATGATTTGTCATTGGTAAAGCCGGGGGGATGTCCCGGCATGAGTCAATAAACAGGAGTCCCAGGGTAGGGCGTGTGACAGAGGTCTCTCCCTGTCAGCGCAGGGAGCTGCTCCCTCGCTGCTGGCTGTGTGGTTGTGGGCTGTGGGCCATGGGCCGTGGAAGGTCTGAGCCCTTTTGGCTGGAGCAGCGTGTCCCCACGACAGTGATGGTGGCCTGGGCTGGTCTCCCCTTGACAGAGCCTTGTCACCCTGCGTGCCGATGAAGTGAGATGGCTAGAGAAACCTCAGTGTGGCTGGCTTGTGAGAGTGGGGAGCACCCTGTTCCCCTCTCCAGATGGGACAAATGCAGCTTTCACTTTGTGGTAAGTGAGGTTATGAGTAAATTAGAAAATAATTAGTATAAAACACATAGTTTTACATGTTGGGAGGAAGTATTTTTTAGTATGTTTTCAGGGCTGCAGAAGAGCAGTGAGTTTTCAGTGAGTGTCATGTTGGCCCTCTGTCTTTAGGGAGGTACAGACCATATTTCAGAATAAAGTACACAAGTGTAGAAATAAATGATAGGTGACCTTTAATTTCACATTAGAATCTGACTTTGAAATTTTGGAGAGGCAAAATATGCTGTACTCATGAGGTGGTCACAATGCACTGAAAAAAACCTGATTTATCAGCAGGATCCTGTAAGTGCTCCATAATGGTTTTGTAAGGCTGCTTTGGAGGCTTTGTTCTTTGTTTATACTTGGAGAATTGATTCAGGTACAAGCATAAGTTGGGAGTATGTATAATGGTGCGTTTTTTCTGGATGCCTCTCCCACAGCAGATGCCTAGTCTCTTTTTGCTTCATTTAACTGAAGGCAGACAAGATAATTAGTTTTTCTCTTTAATCTTCCTCCTGTTTTGTGGCAGTGCTGTTGGCTGTCCTCAGCAGGATGTGGTGTTTCAGTTGAATCACATAACAGTTGTACAACTCAGGGCTTATCTTTCATCCGTTTTTTGGGATCCCTTCTCCATAGATCTGCTCTGAGTGTGCTCAGCTTCTTGGGGGCTGGTTCATTGTTCAGAGAAATCAGTCAAAAATGCAAAATGATACATTTTGCCTTGCCTGCAATGTATTTTCTCAAGGGAGCCTAGAGACCAGCTGAAGTGCCAGTATTCCCAAGTCACTCAAGCTTGTGGTGCCGTGCTGATGATTTATTAGTGTCAACAGTGTCATGTTCAGAAACAATCAATGGTGACTGGCTTTCAAGTCTTCATGTAGGAACTGCCAGAATCAGTCAGATTTTGTACTGGAGTGGTACGAAGGTGAACTGGTGCCATCAGAAAGTCTGTGAAAGCTTGCGAAGCCCAGCTGCTTGGCCAGTAAGATGAGCTCTCTTATGAGAAGGAGAAGAGCGTGCAATATTTGTTCTCATTCTTCTGAGCTTATCTTTTTGGGGAGAGGTTTCAGAGTCTTGCATTCTTGCGGCAAGGAGCTGGGTACAGTGTATGGTGACAGATAATGGGGCTTGGTGGAGAGCATGGCTGAGAAATGCAATTTGTCCTCCCTCTCATTTTCTTTTGTGATTTTTGCGTTGCTTCCTCTGTGAACTCCTACCCTCCTGTGAAGGTGGGTGCTTGGTTTTCCCCAATGGTTTCTTGAATGAGAGATGTCTTGGTCTTTTAATAGAGGATTTTGGGCAGAAGGTTTGCATTTTGTTTTGCTGTTTGTGCCTGTCTGTATGAGACTTTCCCCATATCATGCCAAGACACGGGAGCTGTCAGTCGTTTCTCTGTCCTGAAGGTGTGGCTGGGGTTGTCAGATGATGGTAGGGCCTTTGGGAAAGAAGTATACTGAAACATGATGTTTATCTTGCTAAATGGTGTGCATTGGTTCAACTTCCAGATGCTTGCCAAGGCAGGAATACAGACAGGAGGATAAAGGTTTAATCTAATTCTAAGACCTTGGCCTCTTTCTTGCATCGTGTTCATGTCAAGCCAGGAGCATCCTCTGAGGTCCCATAACCATCTCTATGTCTTCTCAAGAGTTTTGCTGAAGACTTTAGTCTTTGATAATTCTGGTATTTGGCTATTAATCTGATGAGCTGGCAAAATGGTATGCTTAAAATGAAACTCCAGAAACTAAACTATGAGCACATACCCTCACTCTCTGTGGCAGATCCAGGTCAATTTGCCTGCCCTAAGCAGGCAACTCCTGTCTTCTCATCCCTGACACCTAGGCCTGATTCAGCAATATGATGTGTCTAAACCCCTCTGGTATCTCCTTTCTTTCAGTAGGTTATTGTCTGTGCCCTGGGATGAGGAGAGACCCTTCAAGTGGGTTCAAGGAAGCCCTTTGGCGTGGGTGGGATGGGGTAGTAAGTGCTACCCGTAACCAAGGAGCATCTGGATGGATTTGTGCCCACAATGGTGGCTCTGCAGGGAGTTAGAGCAAGTGTTTGAGCAGGAGCTTTCCAAAACAAAGAGGGTGGTTGTGAAGGGTGGTAGAACTTCCCTAAATCTTTGGCTCCCACGCCATAGTAAACCCTTACAGGGTTCAATAACACGGTGTATTTTTTCACAGGATCGATGTCTCACCTCTGCCTGGAGATTGCTAAGGGCTTTATGGGCTGCTTCCTTCAGGAAGCTGGGAAGCACATGGTCTTGGACTGTATCTTTGTGAATTGAAAGTGGAAATTTTGGAGAGAAGGTCCTAAGGTGCTGGCGGTTTGGGCACAGCACCGCGGGGCTGAGCCTCCCCAGCCGGGGGGCAGACTCCCGGGTTGCGTGGCATGTGAAATGCCCCCCACGGCACCGCTGGGGGCTGCGGCCGGAGCTCGGGGGCTGGTGGCCGGCAGGGAGGGGGCAACGCGGGTGTCCTCTGAGGGCTGGCTGCCCTCTGGTGCCGGCCGGGGAAAGTGCCGAGTGGCTTTGTTGTCCCAGGAGGGATCCGTGTCCTCGAAGTGCAGGTGACTGCAGCCGACCTCTCTGTGTGTCTCTGGGTAGGAGGGTTTTGGGTTTTTCCTACACGAGACGGAAGACTTAGAGCCAATAATGTTTTTGCATTTTTAAATTAATTTTATTTAAAATACGGGACACTTCTGATGAAATTGTGGATGCATAGGGGTTTTTTGTGGGTTGTGAACATCTGGTTTCTGCTAATGCAAGACTGAAGGCAATCACAAACTCTCCCTGTTTTCTGCTTAGCAGCTCTGCCTAGGCTCCTCAGTAATAATCCTCTCTTCTAATAAGCAGAAAATGATTACATCCCACATTTTCTTCTGTAGAAAATACTCTTTCCTTCTTCCAAAAAAAGAACTCAAACAAATTTCATGGTATAAACATCCCATGTCTTCACTGGCAGACGCAGGGCATGTGCAGTAAGAAAACTAGATAGACAGCTCAAAGTTAGAGCAGAGGCACATGAGTCACCAGAGGTCTAGTGAAGGCCATGTTACAAGCATCTTCAGTATTCTGCATGGAAAGGGTACTCCTTGTGAGTTGTGGACCTGAAAAAAATTAGAGGGAATGTTATATTCATGGGTGACCTAAATGTTATATAGAGGTGCATGGGGTGCATGGAGGAGCCACCAAGGGAAGAGCTGCATCATGTAATTACAGGAAGAATATGTGGAGATACATGTCCTCATTTCTATAATACAGACAAAGATGAACATCCAGAACCCATTGTTTGTAATTAAAGTTACAGAGAAATGAGAATGTAGTTTGTTTCCATTTTGTTTTGTTTTGTTTTTAAAATGAAAATATTAAACCCTCTCCTGAAAAAGTATTTTTGGGACAAACCAGTTGGAATTTGAGTTGGAATGATTTTTAAATAAACTGAATTTCATGCTACCTAGTAGCTGTGACACAAAATTCCTTGTGAAGAATATTCAAGATTTAAGAGTTGGAAGGAAACAGGCAGTGTCACTTACATGCTCATTGCACAGATCCTCCAGTTTCTGTTAAAGCTGAGAATGGTTGCCATCTCTTCTTTAGTCAATTCAAAGTCAAACACCTAACAAGAGAAACAGCTGGAAGTCACCTCTTTGAAAAATCAGTGTGAAGAAAGACAGGATTAGAGAGCAGCTCCACACTGGAGGGTCCATTTTCAGTCATGGGCCACTGAATTAACAGATAGAGGAAAAACTTGTTTTATGGACACAAGTACTATTTTATGAACATTGCTTATTCTATGTAAGACTTTTCTGGCACGTTACTGTGTGTGGGCTCCAAGCAACTGTGCCTACTGATTCATCCACAAGCCACAGAACAGGAAATATTGTATAAGACCTGTTCATCTGTCCTCTCCAAAAGCAGGCCTGGCTCAGTAGTGTGTAGGCAAGCATAAAGAAAAAAAAAGCCCAGTCCTCTTGTCTGAAGAAAACTTGGGAAGGGTAAGAAAGGATCACTGCTTGCTCTGCAGGGAGAAGCCATACCATCTCTGAACATGCCATGCACTCAGGTCACTCATAATCACTCACCTTGAGGTTCTCCACAATGCGCTGTGGTGTGACGGACTTGGGAATCACAATCACATTTCTCTGGATCTGGAAGCGAAGGAGAACCTGCAAGAACAGACCACTGAGTCAGAGAGAGGATAACTCCTGCTCTGGAGGAAGCAGAGCCTGTTCTAACAGCTGTTTGACATCAAGTGTATATTTCAGTAGAACTAAACCCTTTCTGTGGAGCTACGATTCAAGTAATTCCCATCCCTGTGGCTTAGGTAGCACTTCCTGAAGGGTGAAGAGAGAATTGATGGAGGCCCACATGGAAGGCCTCCTTTTCCACTCAGTTTTGGGATAGTCAATTCCTTTTCTTCCCACCTGGACTTCCAGCAGACTGTGCAAAGCTTTTGTTCTCTGCAAGAGAACTTGAGAGGGGAAGTGACATCTGAAGATGGGTCAAGAATCAAGAATCTTTTTGAGGGCCAAAGAGATAATAGTAGCATGTCTTGCAGGCTGTATAATAAAAAATCAGCATTGTTAGGGAAAAATCAAAGGAATGCCACAATTCATGGGGAATGGATGGAGGTTCTGCCTGCTACTCAGCTCTGTTTTCCTTAATGGCTGTGTTACAGGAAGGGGTACCCACTGTCTGGCACCCACCTACCTGTGCTGGGGTTTTGTTGTGCTTGGCTGCAATCTCTTTGATCTTGGGGTCATCCAGAAGGGAAGGATCCTCTGGCTTAGCCCTACACAGGGGAAAGAAGATCAGTGGCAAGAAACCAGTGGCAAGATCCAGCCTAGCAACAGAGATCTGCATCTAGATGAACGATTACTAGTGCATTTATAGACTCAATGTTACAAGCGTAATCCATGCCAGCTCCCTTGCAAAGCACAAAGCAATCTTACCATGGTCTATCAGGAGAGCCAAGCGGACTGTACGCTGTCACAGTAATCCCTTTGGATTGACAGTACTTGATCAGCTTCTCCTGGGTAAGGTATGGATGACATTCGATCTGTCAACACAAAGGCACAGAGGCTGATAGTGGCAGAACCGTTGTAATATCGTTCTGCTCCGAGGATTATCTCCAAATCCAATTAGAGGCTGCCTTTTCCCCTAATTTGCCAGTGGCCTGAGCAATAATATGCATGCTTAGTATTGAAGACACCTGTTTTTACACAAAGTGCTTATACAGTTTTTGCTGTGAGGATTTCACAAAGGTCATCTCTGGGTTCTTTATTCTTCCAGAAAGAATGTTTCCAGGGAAATACTCCAACATTTGTAAACAGTGGTTCAGCAAGGTGAGACAAAACAGGAAGTAATCTGAGTGCCTTGTGTACTCAGAAATATCCACAGGGCGGGATTTAGAGTACATGCTGTGTTGACTTTGTTCTCACTTTTTCCATCTCCTCATTCTACTGTAAGCAGATCTTCATAAGCCCTGGAAACTATTCACCTGCAGTCACTTAGCAGCCTACCTGGTTATTTGCAGGCTTGTACTTCAGTCCTGGTTTGTTCAGGATTCTTTCAATCTGCTCATGGTTAAAGTTGGAGGTACCAATGGCTTTTACCAGACCATCATCCACCAGCTCTTCCATAGCCTAACATGAAGAGAGGGAAAATCATCATCTGTTATGCAAGACAGGTCACAAAGATGTTCTTCCTGATGTGCCTTGTTTCCTGTCGTGAGCAGCAGAAAATAACTAGAGTTGCAAAGTTCTCTGAGGGAAAGCAGGCACTGGTACGTTAGTGCTGTCTCACCCAAGCCCAAATTCTCATTCTCTGCGTTTGTGGAAATTCACACCAAGTTGCATGAGGAAAAGAATGACAGTCAGTAATCCACTGTTGTGCAAGAACTGGAGGGCTGTGCCCGATGCTGTAGGCGAGATCTCAACCTAAGATGTCTTTATTTCTGTAGAATTTATTTGAGCAATTCAAGAAGGGCGCAAGAACTGTGGTGAAGACAATTGTACAGTTGTTACGGTCAAGCAATGAACTTTTTCTAACCTCAGTCTGGTCTGCAGCTCCCCTGTAAGTGATTGTACAACTCATTATGGGTCAGGCAGTCAAGTAAGGCACTCGGAATGGGAATAACTAGGTAACGACTAAGCATGCACATTATGAAAAGCTGCTTTGTACTGTCTTATGTTCATTCCAACTAATTTTGCATGCATGAGACAACAGTTCTTTGACTGCTGAAGGTAATGAAAACATGGAAGAGACTGATGAGGACAGAGGACGTCTCTTCTTCTGTGGCTGAACTTACCTCCCATGTCTGTAGAATATTAGTGTTGCTAGGTATAGACATGCCTTTGTCATCTTTGGGAAACAGCTCATCTCCTGCCTGTCAATGAGAGAGAAAATGCTTGAAATAATCTCTGTTGGGATGCTAGCTATGTAGAGAACCAAGCAGGAATGTAAGGAGTTAAAGCAATAGTGCATGAAAAAACTCCTCAAGTAATTCTTATCATAACTTAATTCTTCAGTCATTTCTTATTCTTAGTTCATGCAGGGTCATGGCATTTTTGCCACCTGCTGTCCCAATAAAGACAGGTATTTCTGATGGACCCGTTGAAGTGATGATCCACAAAATGCATGCAGGGAAGCGATTTTCTTTAAGAACAATATCCTGGAGTCTTACATGAGTTCACTTCATGTATTGTTCCCTTACACACATTTAGGAAAAGTAGCTTCTTTAGTTGTTTTTAAAAAGGTATATGGAGGATTGACTTTGGTCCTGTGAACATACACATATACTGGAGTACATCAGCTGAAAAAGGTACTGCTGATAGATTTCCCATGGGGAAGGTCAGTGTTTAAGTTGCTATATTAGGAAAATTAAAACAGCCTATAACTAGACAGTATGGCCAAAGTGTTTTGAATGTTTGGAATTTTCTAGATGCCACCATATTATACAGTTTCACTTGACAACTTTGTCCACATAAAGCTAACTAAAACAATATTGAGAGAATGAAATGAAGTTGAGTTCAAAAGCATTAGGTAGAATAGAGATTTTATCTGGGTGTAGCAGAAAAGAAAGGCTAAGGGTATATGTGTGTATATATATAGATATACAAACTGACATAAATCCTTTGAACTACATGTAGTCTGCAAAAATTATGTATTGAAAAGCCTCATTTTTGAAATCCAAGGTCTGTGAAACAGTACTAGGGCTCCTACAGGCAAGGTCAGCTCAATCTGGACTGTAGTAAGTATGCAGTGATTAAAGAGAGAAATGGAAAACAGAAGCATTTTCTTTTGCTGTGTGATTCTGTAACATGCAGAGGAAGGAATTTCTGGCATGCAGCAAAGCACAGCCCTCCTTCCAACAAAGTAGGAGGCTAAGTCATTAGGAGATGAGTATACTTTGGATTTATAGAAGACAATGCATAACCAAAAGTAAAGCAGCACAACTCATGCTTGCAGCTGGGAGGCCTGATCTTAGTGCTAGGTCTGCATCTCCCACTATCAAAAGGGCAGAGGATGCTGTGCAAGCAGCAGTCTCTGGGGCAGAGATCAGAAGCCTGGCTCACGTGGCCAGAGTAAAGCTGAATGAACAGCACTGGAGCAGTGCTGGTACACAAAGCAGACACATGCTCTTTCTGGACTGGAGCAGCAGTAGTGCTGCAAGTGTTACTGGCAGTTTTGAGGAGGTCTCCCAGAAGGGAAAGCCAAGGGCATTGCTGTTACTGTACCTTAAAACCAACAGGCCAGTGGATGAGGTAGAGATCCAGGTAATCCAGTTTCAGGTCAGCAAGAGTCTTCTGGCAGGCTCCCTTCACCAGAGGCTTGTCATGAAATGTGCACCACAGCTAGAGACAAAAAGCCAAGGCACACCATGACCTCCTGGGTTAAAGCTCTTGGGTGCTCTCCTGCACAGGACAGAAATCCTCCGTCTTCTTTGGAAGGCAATGTGGAATGAGGCCGTCCTAGTGCTCTTCAGATGGTGCTTGCTCTGTGATGGGACTGGCCCATGACACTGAATTCAGTGTGTGCAGTGGCAGCACACACGATCAGACAGATCTGTAGTAAAAACTCCTATTGCAAGGTCAGATTTGCGTAGAAGAGGATGGCTTAGTTCAAGAAAGCTTTCTGTCAGATTTGACCATGTATACATTTCCTGTAAAAAATTTAGCAGGCAAAGCTAGGAAAATGTAAGACAAGCCAAAAGGAAGCGGTTGACACCAACCTTTACCAATGTAAAAATGAACTTCAGAATCCAACTAAATATCCTGTTTTCCTTAGTAAGCAACAGAAAGAGAACCCACCAACCATGCCTTCCCTGGGACATGTGCTGAGCAGATNATGCAGTGATTAAAGAGAGAAATGGAAAACAGAAGCATTTTCTTTTGCTGTGTGATTCTGTAACATGCAGAGGAAAGCATTTCTGGCAGGCAACAAAGCACAGCCCTCCTTCCTACAAGGGGTAATTTTCAGATGAGCATGCTTTGGATTTGCAAAAGAAAGGGAAAGTGGCATAGCTTATGCTTGCAGCTGGGAGACCTGATCCTAGTGCTAGGTCTGCCTCTCCCACTATCAAAGGGGCAGAGGACGCTGTGCAAGCAGCAGTCTCTGGGGCAGAGATCAGAAGCCTGGCTCACGCGGCCAGAGTAAAGCTGAATGAACAGCACTGGAGCAGTGCTGGTACACACAGCAGACACATGCTCTTTCTGGACTGGAGCAGCAGTAGTGCTGCAAGCGTTACCGACAGTTTTGAGGAGGTCTCCCAGAAGGGAAAGCCAAGGGCATTGCTGTTACTGTACCTTGAACCCAAGAGGCCAGTGCATGAGGTAGAGATCCAGGTAATCCAGTTTCAGGTCAGCAAGAGTCTTCTGGCAGGCTCCCTTCACCAGAGGCTTGTCATGAAATGTGCACCACAGCTAGAGACAAAAAGCCAAGGCACACCATGACCTCCTGGGTTAAAGCTCTTGGGTGCTCTCCTGCACAGGACAGAAATCCTCCGTCTTCTTTGGAAGGCAATGTGGAATGAGGCCATCCTAGTGCTCTTCAGATGGTGCTTGCTCTGTGATGGGACTGGCCCATGACACTGAATTCAGTGTGTGCAGTGGCAGCACACATGATCAGACAGATCTGTAGTAAAAACTCTTATTGCAAGGTCAGATTTGTGTAGAAGAGGATGGCTTAGTTCAAGAAAGCTTTCTGTCAGATTTGACCATGTATACATTTCCTGTAAAAAATTTAGCAGGCAAAGCTAGGAAAATGTAAGACAAGCCAAAAGGAAGCGGTTGACACCAACCTTTACCAATGTAAAAATGAACTTCAGAATCCAACTAAATATCCTGTTTTCCTTAGTAAGCAACAGAAAGAGAACCCACCAACCACGCCTTCCCTGGTACATGTGCTGAGCAGATTACACTGTCCCAAGGTGCCTAGAACCTCATCTTCCTCACACAGCAGAGACACCCCTTTGGTAGGACTGCAAGCCCAGCTGCTGGAACAAGCACCAGCCAGTGCCAGGCTCGTCTCCTCTGCTGTGCTTTAGCAGTCAGTGAAGTGCCATTACCAAACTGGTTCTGCCTCTGTATCAGTCCTTTATAGTGAGTGATCTCAGACCTCTGCATCACAGGTTTCTACCTTGCTTGGTGCTACCTGGCCCACTGCCTTTTCTGCTTCCCTTCTTCTGCACCAGTTGGTCTGCAGATGGCCTCTCCTCATCCATCCCCCAGCACTTCTGGGTCTCCTCAGCACAGTGCCAGACCACAGCAGGCTGCAGACACAGTCTGTCCTTCCTAACCCTCCATACAGAATGGGGTGAAGCAGTAAGCTTGCGTCAGGAGTGACTTGACTGATGTTACGAATTGCTTTATCCTATGGCATAAAGTTTGTCTCCAGTACTTAAGGTTCCTACTATGAAAATACTATGGCAAAGCATTGTCCCACCCTGCTCCAGGGTTGAAAATCGTCAGATCCTTACCTTACTGACGATGAAGAGGTCCTCTCGTTTCACAACGCCTTCCTTGATTTTCTGCTGGATCCCTTCCCCAACTTCACTCTCATTCTGGTACACATAGGCACAGTCAAAGTGGCGGTACCCAGCATCAATGGCAGCCATCACTGCAGCTCTTACTTGCCCAGCTGGGGACTAAAAATAATGCATAAATTGTAAGAATCTCAAATCGGTACATGTTAAATACCTGTATCCTAGCAAAATAAAAATAGGAAAACCACCTTACTGAAAGCAATGCCCCTCTGCCCCAGCTGGTTATTTTTTTTTTCTTTACAAGAACAGTATTTCTTGTAGTCATAAACATGAGCTTCAGGGCTTGAAGCCAGTCTCCAGCCATTTATCCGTAGCCCCACTCCCACGCAGGCTCAGCCTGACAGCCAGGGAGAGCAGAGCCCCTGACACCAGGACAGTTCTCCAGAGCTGGGCCAGGGGGAATGGAGTTTTGCGCCAGGGAGCTCTGCAATACTGGTGCTTTTCTCTGAAGCTGTTACCTTCCAGGTGCCCAGCCCCACGAGGGGCATCTTGGCTGTGGTACTCAGCTGCACGTAGCTCGCCATGGCCCTGCACACCGTCTAGGCAGCCCCACTGCAGCTGCCTCTTGCCCGGCTTGTTTAATAGCGACTGCTTGCTGGCCAGGGGAGGGGAAGATGGTGGAGTGGGGCCGGTGCTCTGGGTCCTCCCATATCTGGCAAACAAGGCTGCGTTTTTTTCTCTGTAGACTCAACTCACACAGGTTAATGTGAAAGCTGAAATCAATTAAAAATCGTGGAGCTGATCACCCTCCTGGAGCGTGCAGTGGTGTGCCCTGTGGACCTTTCTTTCTGGTGAAGTTCCTTATCAAAAGATAAGGACCGAGGGCAGCTGTGCCCTGATCCGGCTTGTGTTTGTGCAGGGTTCAGCTCCTGCAGCGCCCGGTCCCCGTGCCACAGGTTGTTCGTGTGTATCTGGCTTGTGATACGCGCTGGGGTGTTGCAACGTGTTGTTGCAGTTCACCCCACGGGTTACCAGATGGAGTTTCTGGCCTGTTTCATTCAGTGGCACTTTGGCCCATGATTTGTCATCGGTAAAGCCGGGGGGATGTCCCGGCATGAGTCCATAAACAGGAGTCCCAGGGTAGGGCGTGTGACAGAGGTCTCTCCCTGTCAGCGCATGGAGCTGCTCCCTCGCTGCTGGCTGTGTGGTTGTGGGCTGTGGGCCATGGGCCGTGGAAGGTCTGAGCCCTTTTGGCTGGAGCAGCGTGTCCCCACGACAGTGATGGTGGCCTGGGCTGGTCTCCCCTTGACAGAGCCTTGTCGCCCTGCGTGCCGATGAAGTGAGAAGAGAGAAACCTTAGTGGGAGTTTACAGAGGAAGAAGTAGCTCCTTTTCACCCCCCCGCACAAAGGTGATGGATCTACGCTTCACAGGCTGGGAAGTGAGGCGCAGGGGAGAACAGGGAAGTTCACACAGGGCATGCGTGGCAAAGGTGAAAAGTAAAATTAAGTCCCCCATTTTTTCCCGATCTCAACGGGACCATCCCTCTAGGAAAATTCCAGAGTTGCCTGGTTTTCCTCTGCACTTTTACTTCTCCTTGTTTTATTAGTACAGGCAACAGGCACATCTCTATGGCTTGTTTTTCAGTGGCCAAGGCATTCATAGAGCAGAGTTTCATAACGCAGAGAGAGAAATGTAAGTGTAGAAGAGAAAAGGTGTCCTGTAGCTACGTGGTCATCGTGGATCTCAAATATAATTAGTGTCACAAACTAATACAACGTTTTGCACAGAAATGGAGCGGTATCCAGACAGTGGCCAGGAGGGTGTATTTTAATGTTTGTCCACACGGGGGCAGAGTTAAACTTGTGTGTGACTGCTGTTTTTGCATTTCTTCAATAATCTTTCATCAGCTTGAGTTGCATATTGCATTCCTTAGATTTTGTAATAATGAGAGGGTGGAAATCTTTCTTCCTCTGTCTCCTTTCCTAAAAAGGATATGAAGGTGGCTTACATTTGTAATAAATAGGCATGAAAATTTTCTCATGGGGGCTCAAAAGATATAATCTGAGTTTTGAAGAGAAAATTAGCAATTATCACTAACATACCAACTTTCTGAATTGTCTGAATCTTAAATTAAAGGCACAGAAAATAATTTCCTTTTCCCTGTTGTCCTTTGCACTAAATGTGTGAGACTGCTTTTCCTGCCTTAACTCACCACTCTCTCTCAAAACTTCTGCTTTTAAGCATTTTTGTGCATGGGGGGAGAAATCAAATCTGTTTTCTCCCTTCTGTTAACTGAACACTTACTTACAACATGTTGTATATCCCAGGGGAAAAAGGAAGACTGCCTAAAATTTAGAATGGTTGGATTTACTACGACTGGTAGCACTCTAATGTGCTCAGCACATCCAGCTTGTTTTTGACAGCAGGAATCAATGGGGATTGTGGGCTGTCTACAGCTTGTAGGAAGCAGTATGCGCTGTACAGAGTTGGGCTGTTAACTACACATTTGCGGCCAGAGGCTACTTCCATTGGGAGATTTGCCATTGATTCAACAGCATCGGAGCAAGCCTTTTGTTAAAATCTCTGCCAACAGGGTTAGTTCTCTCTTTGTTCAGCCAGTCTAATATCAAACTCTGTCTAACCTATTTTGTATATTGGCCCTGATGTCCTCAGAAGGGCTGGATGTCACGATTTCAATACTTTGTATGTTTTCCAGTGCTTCATCACCAGACATCCCCTCTGTTCACCCCCTACAGCTCGCAATGCAGCCGTGGTGGTGGCTCGGGCACAAGGGGGGAGACAAAATTCCTCAGGATCTGCATCCCAGCCTTGGCCTGAGTGTGCTGGCATCTGGGGAAAGGAACCAAGAACAGCAAGAAGAGTAAGAACTGACCTTTTCCCCAAGCACTTTCCCCACTCTGTAGTGAAAACGGGTAGGCTCAAGCTGGTTGAACAGGCGCTGGGATATCATGCTAGGCTAAGAAAGCAGAGCTGCTAAAAATGGCTTATGGCCTTTTTTATACTTTTGCTCCATCACTGTATGTCACCCTCTGGAGAGAGATGGACTTCCCTGAAGGAGCAGTCACATTCTGACACTTCCACAGCATTGGACACACAAGAAGCCTGAAGCGATATATTTTGGTTTCTGAGGACACTCAAGCCAGTCTGGCTCTGAAGCAGTAGTAACTATTACTGTTACAAATAGAGGAAATAGGGGAAAGTCTGTGGAACCTCAGCTTGAAGCTACCCCAAAGAGGAACCTTTTAACTTAGCAGAACTGCAGGAAGCAGTTTGGAGAGCTACATCAAATGGGGTGGTTTGGTGATAGAGAGAAGTGTAACTTGCCAACAAGTGGGTACCTGAGGGTAAATAAGACAGGAAGAGATAGTTAATAAAACTGTCAGGCAGCAGGGAGCAGACCCCTGGAGGCAGTGGAGGAGGTGTTGACAGCAGACAAGGGCAAAACAAGGCATGTTCACAGTATTCCCAAAGTATAATATGGTTACATTTTCTTCTGAGTCTTGTCTACATGAAAATCTTGCACTGTTTCCTTATGTTGATGCAAATGCCTTTTTTGGACACGTATCAGTTGAAGTACATTGTATACTGATTTAGCTTAAATCTGTTCCTTACCACTTCAGTTAAAACAGTAGAAAGCACTCTTCAGCAAAATAACATCTGTCCTCCCACAGACTTAGCATTAATTTAACAGCATCAGTTTTTGAACTGGTTTAATTAAACTGCAACTTCCTTGCACAGGCCAGGACTGGTTGCTGCGGAAGCAGAAGCATGTCAGTGTCTTTTGTGCCTTTTCTCAAACTTGTAAAAAGAAACCTTCTGATTATAGACTAGAGAGGTGGATTAATGTGGGACTGGCACATACTTTGCTTGATTTTCTCTAGGTCAAGCCCTGTGAAAAGAGCAGGTACCAAAGCATCAACAAAGACCATCCCTTCTCAGTTGGCTCTGTGGAAGAATGGGCTTTGTAATGAGGGGATAAGCAACTTAAGTTAAATAGGAAGGACACCATGGCCAGCCTCCAAACCCAACTCATCTACAAATGGAAAATTTGCTCATCCCAGACCTACATTCCTGTCCAGTTCTGTTGGTAGGCATGGTTATCACGGGAACGAGATTTTCTTCTCTCGTATGTGCAGACTGTAGGTTTTCCAAAGCTCATCACTTTTGAGAACAGTTTGCTATTTTTCTTGCCAAGTGGAGGCTCTTGTCCTTGTGGAAAAATATTTTTATGCTCCATTTCAAGTTTCAGCAGTCAGCTGTGTCTAGTTTTGACAAGAAAAGGAGTGCTTCAAATGCGTGAAGAGTGGAGGAAGGGATGTGTTTCCCATTTGTGAAACACAAAAGTGCTGAAAATATTTTCCTCGTGTTTGAAAAACAAAACAAAATGAAACACACAGTAAAACCAATGAGTTCATCTTGATTAGGAACAACATGAAAAATACCACTGTGGAATCTGTGCTATTAGAGCTGAATAGAAATTGCTTTATAACCTGAACTCGTACACAACAGGGGAGCCAGATTGTTTTAGCTGACTGAGTTACTCAGGTTTTGTGAATACAAGAGTAGAAGCTCATGTGGTCTTTATCCTGTCACATGGCAGGACCCGTGGGCAATATGAACATTTAGGGGGGATGTGGAAGGTCCAGTGATTCCCACAAAGGTTTGGCTTATTGTCCTTCACTAATCCATGGATCTGCAGTTATTTAGCTGTGTGCTCCAGGTTTGCTTTAGGGTTGGTCAGATGGGCTTCTGCAGTCTCAGTATCTACCATTTCCAGAAGTAATTCAGGGCATGCAGGGAAGAGGCCATGGGCTGCAAATTGTTCTGGCAGGGTGCTTCCAGCTATTATGTTGTCTGGGGACTCTCGCTTGTCCTGTAACCAGAACATGTCTGTAGCCCGAGGGGCTGGAAGAAGATGGTGGCCAGGTGTGGGCTGCTGCAGAAGCCAGGAAAATGAATTTGGCCTATGTGTGCTCCCAGCTGTCCCTGTAAACTCGATGTAACCCAGCAGACCAGATAAAGTGGCTTCTTCATGTCTAAACTTTGTGAGCACCTATATCTTTAGAAGGGCAAGAGACCTTGTTCAGATAGCACGAGCCTCATTTTATGGTATCTTTCTAGAGGTATTATAATCCTTCCTGAAAAAAAAAAAAAAAAAAAAAAAGAGAGACATAGTTTGTTACCAGATATCATGTACTTCTGCAAATGCCTTCTTAAGAAGGGCAGGACCATACTGCCCAGGTTTTGTTCTCACAGATCCATTGAATTGATCACGGCTCAGTTACTTATTTGGTATATTGCAGATGCAGACTTCCACAGGGCAGAAGAATGACAGCAGTACTGAATGTTTAAACTAGTACTTGACCTATTCAAAATGCTAAATGTTGGATAGTGCCTCATGTCTTTGGGAAGAAAAGTGTCTTTTTTGTAATATAAAAAGGAGATGCTGAATTATAGGCAAAATATTTGTCCAGGCTCTTCTGTGGGCAGCTAGATCTGATGGCAATAGAGAGGAACAGACTAATTCTGAATCAAAACACAGTGGAAGTCAGGCACAAAATTATTTAAATGGGTGGATTTCCATGCGAGTAAAACAGATGTGAGACGAAAATTAGACTTGAAAAATTCTATGAGGTTGAATATCCTAACTCCCCATCCATGCATGATTTATTAGTCCTGTCTACCTTTCCACTCATGCTGCTTTTTCATTAAAGAAATGGGGGGAGGGAGGAGCGTGAATTAACTTGTGATACACAGCTATTTATGTAGCAACTTAACTCCTAAAGTTTCAGAAACAATGCTGTAAAAGAGAGGCCTGATTTTGTTGCTTTTTTAAGTCAGGAGCAACCCCACTGAATTCTGAGAAGTTACAGTAAAGCAGAAGAATAGTGTGACTCAGTTCTTCTCTTTATATTATCTACTCATGACACATAAGATAGATTTTTGTATAGGCAACTCATTTTTGTTCTCCATTCAAAACCAAACTAAACATCAGTCAGGCTTGTTTTATAAACTGTTACGGTGCAAAGAGAGTCACGTACCATGGAAAGAAACTTTGGAAGCACAAGACAAATCTTTGTGGTTTGTAGAGTGTCTGTGAGAAAACAAATCTAATAAATACAGACAGAGATAGCTCTGCACACACACATCAGCAAGTTCTCAGTTACCCTGGTGTTCATTGTAATATGGAAGTAAAAAACTTCTAAGCAGCTGTTTTAAGGTGAACCATTAATTTTTCCGGGAAAGACATTAGTACGAGAAAACTTGAATATGTCTTGTGTGTGTTTGTTGTTCTCCCCATTCTCTACATTGGAGTTCCCATTTTACCCTTCTGGTTATATTTGCCCAGATTCTTACGTGCTGTTACCATGCTCTAGTATCAGCACTATCCAGTCTGTTTTTTAACTAACTTATCATGCCTTGACTAGACACCACCCTGCTGCTTTCTTTTCTTGGAGGCCCTTTTAAATTATCTCTTCCCAGACAGTTTCTTACTGACGTCTGATGTCTGCAGCACTTTGTTTATTATGGGGGAAAAAAAAGGCAGATTCATCACAGGATTTTCTTTGCTTTTGATACTGCTGCAATAAGTTAATTTGTACAGTATTGTGACTAGAAAACAGTGACATGCCCCAAACTAAAACCTGCAATGTAAACCACTCCAAACCCACAAAATTTAAAAATGAAGCTTGTAGATTTTCAGATTGTGTTTCTTGCCCTAGAAATGGGAAAACTTTTGGTTATGAGAAAGAATTTTGTTTTCCCAGCCATTGGCACCCTGTAAAACTTCCTTTAGAGCTATTTTTGGGGGCTTGAAATGTATCCATGAGGACTCCTTCAGAACATTGTGTTCCACACACTTTCCTGTAGCATCTAGGCACCTGTTGTGGTAAGGTGTTTATTTGAAGATGTCCACGTAATGGTTTTGAGGGCATAGAGAATGGAAGGTTTTTCCTGTGTGCATGTTTTCAGCTTGGGATATGCAGAAATAAAATCATTTTTTGAGTTAAGATTTCAGATGAACAGACAGAAGTCATGTTTTACATCAGAATAACATTACCAGTACCTAGCCACAGGGACTACATAAGAAATTCAGTTCCCACTTTTGGTTTGGAATACGATGCCTCCCATAGCAGCTTGCCTCCGTCTGTTCTGCATATAATGAAGGCTTTTATGTATTTTCTTCCTCTTTCTCAGTCATTTATTCAATACTTAATGATTCAGAAAAACTTCTGCATTTACTTAAAGACTAAAGCTATGATTCTGATGACAAATGCAGGGTTAGTTTAAGTGCTTACACACTCACTTCTCTTTTTTTTGAACAGATTTTCCCCCCAAGCAATGGAGTTCGAGTTAAAGAAAAAAAAAGTAGAATACTCTGTTTGTCTCCCACATGGACTTATCCTTCTGGTTTTGACATAAAGAGAATCCACACAGATTCACAAAGTTATATATTGCCTCCATACCCAAACAGGATGAAAGCCCACTGTATTTACGTATGAAAGCAGCATTGTATTAGGCACTAGTAAAACGAAAGGTGAAAAAGGCCCTTTACTGAGGAGCTTAAATTCTAATTGGGTGACTAACCGGTGTGCAGGGTACACCTCACTGCTCTGTCAGGTACACCCCCAAGTTTTAGGTAATAATAGGCTTGTTTTAAAAGACGTTGGGTGTGATATATTGGCAAATAGGGGTAGGTGTGTGGTGAAAAATTACCCACACACAGGCATGCTTGAGCCAAGAAAATGTTGAGAACCACTTGTCTGGTTAATGCAAGATGCGGTGAGTGGCTCTAACAAAATGACAGAAGTAGGACTGGTGCGTCCTTGCCTGCTACGTGCTGTCTGAGCTCTAATGGAGAAGGCTTTATTTTCTTTGTGTTATAGACCAGAATCTGGGGTATAGAGATGTATGAAGGACTTCAAGCCAACAGCACTGTACAGCACTTTATGTGAGCTGTGGCTGTAGTTTCAGGGACAAGGAAAACAGCTTCCCGTTCATGAATACACATAAGTTTGCTTGGGATTCAGCTAAACAAGTGGGTTTAGAGACTAAGCTTGGGTGAAAATGTGATGTTGATATCTTGTGGACTTGTAGTCTTCCTGGGATGGAAAAAATGAAGCTGATTGAAAAAGCAGTGAGTAAAGTGGTCTTTTAAACCAGAAAAACTGAGGAAGCAGAGGTGTAAAAAGAATAGGTAAGGACACTGAAGGCACGGATGGGTAAGATGCCTGTGGTGTTAGAAGGAAAGATAGCCCTCCTGGGTAGCACTGTCCTGCTAACAGGAAGGTTAATACATAGTGTGGGCTTTCCAGGCCCCTGTCCACATTGCAGGTGATTTCTTGCAAGAAATAAAGCTTGGTGTTTAGGTTACAAGAGAAGAGAGAACCAGTGTATGCTGGTGGGCAGGGAGGTGGCTGTAGCCAGAGTGATTTTACAATCTAATGGTTCTGAGTCCTCTTGGGGAAACAGGGATGTGTTTACCTCTCTGCATAGTGTGTTGTACTCACAGACCTTTCTCAATACAAATTTGGCCTTGAATGAAAGTGTACCATCGGAAAAGTTGCAGAGGAGTATGAGACAACAATAGCATGGATAACAGACAGAGAAAAGACAGGATCTAGGACTTTTGTAGAGGAAAAACAGTCAAGTGTTGAAAATGGCCTGAATAGGCCGGCATCCAAGAAAAAGGTGAGGATTCCTTGGGCACACGTTGGGGTGGCAGAGAGAACAGGCATGCTGCTGGCAGCAACCAAAGGTGGAAAGGAGTAGGGAGAGTCTAGGAGGGAAGGCACAAACTCATGCAGGAGAAAAACACCCAGGAGGAAGTTTTAGAGAGAAGGTTTCAGAGTTATTAAAGAGTGTGAGGATTTGGTAACAGAAGTTTCTTTTAAGGATGAAATTATTAGTGAAGATGGATCATATATCAAATAGTTCTAAATAAAGAGCTCAGGGTCTTCTGGAATTTACAGTGGGTATGTCTGCAGTGCTCTATGTCAAATACTTGATCTAGCTTTGAACAAAGTAACTAGTCTATGAAAAAGTACCAAAGGCATAACCAGTGAACAACATTCCTGTTTGCCACAGTTTTCATCAATCATTAATTGGCCTTTTTCTTTCCAGTTCTGTTCTCTTCTGTTTCTGCCTTGCTCAGCTCCGGGTCTTTCTTCAGTGCGGTGCAGTTGCAGTGGTGCCCCAGCATAAGTTTATGTGTTGAGGAAAAGAGTTTCCTGAACTGCTTCTGCCATAAACATTCCAGCTAAACGCCTGGAAGGGCTCCAGAGCAGAGACCCTGAAAAACACAGCCCAGCTGGTCTGAGAGATAATAGCTGCCAAATGAGCATCGCTGTCTGCAAGAAGTCATAGACAGGGATATGGCTTCGGCTCTTCCATTCTTGTGTAGTCTGAAATGTGAATCAAAGTCATTAGGCTGTTTTTGCCATGCTAATGACATGATCTTGTTCAAAAGCGAATGGAGGTATGAAGTCTATATGCAGTGGCCATGGAGGTCCTAGCTTGCGGCATGGATTGCTGCCTACTCACTTGTAGTTATGACTGCATATCGGTATACAATGTTTCTTTCTGTTAATTGTATTCTTAACGATTGAAGCACAGCCAACACATAGTGCTGATAATCAAGAATAGATATTTTTCTTTCTATCTGTAGGACCTTTGGTTCTTTTCCTCGCAAAGTCAATCAACCAGTTTGCCTGTGATGCACCCATATTCAGAGCTGTACCACTAGTACGTTTGTACGAGAGGAGACAGGTTTGATCTGCCTGGAGGCGGGGTGACTGCGGGTGCGTGATCACACAGTGTGATGTGAGAGCATTTCTCTCTACCAGTTTGAGCTGATGGGTGGCAAATCAAACTCTTCTGGTACAGTGAGCTTTGGAGTACTACTTTGATTACGTAGGCTGGACTGGCTTTATACTGTAGGTTCTGGCTTAGACAAAGTTGATAGAGACGAAAGGTAATTGTTAACATTGAAGTTGGTGGGTGAGAGGAAAAGGATTGTATATGTAACTGTAAGTGCAATTCACATCCAGTGGAAATATTTTGCAGAAGCAGCGGATTTTATTGTGGTTCTGTATTGAGGTCGGGCATAGCTCCTTTTTTCAGGAAAAGCATTGAAAATGTTCTCCCTGAGATGCTGAATGCTTCCCAGACCTTCCCAAATAAATGAGGAACAAAGTCAGTGCAGTAACCACCAAAGAGACACAGGGTGCTGCTCAGTGACAGCCTGGCCACTCTTACCACTTAGCAACTTAGTGCTGTGCCATGCTGAGAGCCTAGTGAAGCAGTGCTTCGTCTGGATGGTCCGTCTTTCCCCCTGGCAGGTTAGGATCTAATCCCTGTAAGTGCAAAACAAAACACCCTTTCTCCTCACAGCGCTTTAGCAACATTATTTTAACACCTCTGCCCCAAAGTTTCTTAAAGTTCCTTGTGTTACTTTTTCCTATCAAAATCTGAATCCCCTATCTTTCATTTTCATGCACTATCATTTTAACCTGTTAAAAATGAAAGATCAGCTCTATCTCTCCCTTGTAGAGAGGGTGATAAAGCACATTTGATATACATTGTTTGCGGCCCTTTAAACTTTACATTATGGCTGTTCAAGGGCAAGCATTTAGAGAAGAAAATGTGAATCTGATTATGTATGAAAGATGTGCTCTGCTATTTTTGTAAAATAAAAGCAGACTTACGGCAATAGAAGCAGTGAAGGACACCACCTCCCCACACCACTTCGCTCCATTTCTAGCCAGAGCTGCTTTGTCCACTTGGTTTTGATTACTTTGAACCAGAATGACAGCCTGAGGGTACCTAGCACGATCACTGAGTTCCTAGACTCACGTCTATTTTTTTTTTTTTTCCTGCTGATTTCATTATGACTAATGAGATTTTGGACCCTTGCTTCTCACCAAAACCCAAAGGTCCTAAAGCCAGAAGAGGAAAGTGAGCCTTGCCTGGGGAAAACCCCCATCTGACCGACCCTGTGGCCCGTTTCCTCACCCCTTTGGGAAGGAGGGAGGGGGTGCTGGATGGCAGCCCAGGGCATTGGTGCCACGCTCCTTCCTTCGCACGGCGGAGGGAGGCTCTGGGCAGGGGAGCAGGAAGGATCCAGCGGCTGCGGGCAGCCCAGCTCCTTCCCTCGCTTCCTCTTCCCCGAGGGCGGCGAAGGGGCGAGCCGGCCGTCCTCCCTCCCGACCGCTGTCGCCGTGCCCGGCGCGGGCGGTGGGTGAGGAGGCGGCGGCGCTCTGGGGGGTGAACGGAGGCCCGAGGCAGCCCTGCCTCTGGAGGAGCAGAGCCCATCTGCTGGTGATGCCGCGTTAACCGGACCGGGGGTGGTTTCGGGAGAAGCCCGAGGCTTGCCAGCCTGCGGTCGTGTTCTGCACACGCTAGCCTGAGCCCGTTTCTCCGTTTCGGTGGCGTCAACAAAGCGCTAAGCATTGTCCACGCCGCCTGCGCGTCCAGAGCCGCCGGGGGACGGGACGGGACGGGACGGGACGGGACGGGACCCAGCATCTCTGCCGTGATCCCTCGCGGAAAAACGACCTGCTCTTTGAGGACGGGATTTTCGCGGGGGGGTGAGGACACGGACACGGCAGCAGCAGCCCCGCAGGCTCCGCCGGGCATCGAGCCCCGCGCAGAGCGGCGGGCAGCGAGGGNGAGGAGGGCGCCGGGGAGGTTGGGGGTGCTCCTTTGGAGGGGTTGTGCCGGCGCTCCGGGCGGGCCCGCCGGAGAGGGGTTGTCGGGGCCCGGAGGAGACTCCCTGAGGCGGGGGGG
>VYXH01007801.1:55293-90237 GCA_013397275.1 Burhinus bistriatus
CTCGGCTGGGCTCGGTTCCTAGCGCGCCCGTAGGCACCGCGCCGCTCTCTCGCGTCACCGCCCACCGGCTCGGCCTCATTGGCTGAAGGCGGTGCTCATCCTCTGGGCCAGCCAATCGGGCTCCCCCAGCTTCGCGGGCGCGGGGACGCCGAGGCCTCATTAAGACGCGGGGTCAGCCCCGCTCCCGGCGCAGCGACGGCGGAGCGGCGGGCGGGCGGCGTTTGCTCCGGCCTCGGGGGCGGGTTGCGGAGGGCGGCTGTGGCGTTCCGGGCCGCAACCTGCAGNCCTGAGGGGGCAGTAGGTGTGAGGCACCTCGCGTGTGTGTTTGTGTGTGTATGAGAGTTGCTGCCCCGCCCTTGGGTGAGCCTCTCCGTTCTTAGGGAGGGCTAAGAGACATAGGTGCACCCCCCAGGGTCGTCTTATAAAAGAGCTGAGCAGGTCAGCTTGTGCTGGTTGGAGCGAGGAGCCCTGGAAATGACCACCTCTGACAGACCTTAAAACTGTGCTTAGCTGAAAGATCTGCCGATGGAAGGTCTTATCCTGAGCCACTTGCTCGGCTCTGCTGTGCTGAGCCAGGACTTTGTATTATATCTGTTTTATGCTGGGTCCAGGTCTGCTGTCTGCATCCTCCATGGTGTCTTGGAGGTTTTGGTAGATTTCTGTGCACTAGAGGTATGGTAATTGCAGTTTAAACAAATATTGGGGAGCAAATGATATCCTGGGGCATCTGGGAGACAAGAAACTTTCCCTTGTTGGAAATGCAGGAGCTGTGCATTTGCATCTTTTTGGGAGAAGGAAATTGGTAGCTTTCCCAGCCCATACACGTGGTGAGCTCTATTTTCTTACAGCTCTGAGAGCAAATGATGGTTGGCAGAACCATTTGCACTTGTGGTTTCTTTCTGTTTGAGCTCTTGGTGTTTATTCTCTTCCTGCAGGTAACTAGCCAAAAGTGTGTGGTGGCCTCTGTATAAAGCAGCTCTTGAGTCTGTGCTGGGATTTGTCGTAGGTTGTTCCTTTGCCATTAGAAAGGTGAGTAGGATTATTTCCATGTGTTGCTCTAAGGCTTTCTAGCTGAAATGCTTCCATAAGTGGACTGATATTTAAACAACCCTGTGATGGCCAGTCCTTTCTAAATTTGAGTGGTGATTCTGCCTGATCTTTTATATAACTGGAGTTTATGGTCCCCATATCATCTTAGGTCTTTGTATGAGTCTTTCTGGTTATTATTCATTGAGGTTTTTATTGTTTTTGGCCAAAAAGTTCCCAACTAAGAATGTGGGTGAACAGGTGCATCTCTTCTATTGTTGGGTCTTGGTTTTTTTTTGTGTTGGGTCTTAATTTGGTTTTGTAAATTTTACTATCCACAGGAAGAGATTACATGATTAGTTAAACTAAACAATGAGGTATCTGTAGAGATAGAGCTCTTTATGGGGCTATGGTTTGTGTAGTAGTCCATGCCGTGAACACACTGCAATTTTTAATCATATCTATGGGATGCTGGAGAAAGATCGCTTTGGCTTTACATGGTAATGCTATGTGATACTCCTTTTTGTTATAAACCTGGTACCTTGAAGCATTGTATCTGATGTGACGTGACACCTGAATCCTAACAATAGTTGATTTCTCTGCTTAATGTGGAACTGATTATCATGAGTGGAAAAAGTAGAACATGCAAGGGATTTTGTCTTGAGATTCTCCTTGTCATACACAAAATTCAGGCCTCCTTTGTGTGGTGTGAAATAACAGAAGACTTTCCCTTGTGTTTACCAGCTGTCTATTGTGTATCAGACAGTACCTCTTGATATTCTGTAAAAATCTGTCAATCCTCAAAGGCTTTTTAATGCTGAGCTGTACCAGTAGTCAGAAGTTAGACCTAGGGAGGTGGTGTGTAGTGTCCTCGTGTGATGTAGACTCTGTCTTCTGTGGAGTCAAGGAGAACTAAGCTGCTGTTACAGTCAAGATAAAATTACTGAGACTGTTAGTGAATTCAGCTTTTCTATATGCTCTTTGAAAGTCTAGTGAAAATGAGTGCTCATGAGCGTGCTGGGTGCTTCCCAAAACCCAGAGTGCTTGGGCCTAACCCATCCTACTGACCTAATTCATGGTCACTGTGGGCCTGAATCTGAGACACTTGGAGTGTGATTGAAGCAGCTTCAACTGATTTGAGATGATAGGAGCTCCCATAAGCATGTCTCTTATGGAAATCTAGTCCAAAGGGTATGAAAAAATCAGACCTCAGTCTCCTACTGTCCACGGTTTTGAGAGTGCTTAATGTTAGTTTGAGTATACAGCAGTTCTCCCAGTACAGAGAGTTGTATCTTTATATTTTTTCCCCTGCTCTGTCCATTGCTATCTGGCTTGTGACATCTCAGATCAGAGTGATCAGGTGGGGCTTTCAGAGTTGCAGTGCTGTGTTAGATGGACCATTCAGGCATCACACAGTCTGCTAGAAGATCCTCGGCCACATTGCAAAAGCTTGGGTGAGTGGTCAAAATCCATTTCCCATTGAAGACAATCCAGAAGTGTTGTTGCTTAGTCAACAGGAGGAGACAAAGGTGCTGTTTGACCTTATGAATGTGCAGCTGTCTGTTATTTAATGAGGACAGAAAACATGCCATTTGTGCCCGCTGCAAAAGTAAAAACGTTAATCCTTGTGCCTGAGATGTTGTAATTCATAGGCACAAGAGGGAAAAATATACTTGAAAGTCATGAAGGGGATAGAATAATTTGTGAGATCGCTTCTGGATTCAGTTAAAGGGGGACTCAATAGTTGTGCATTGCATCCCAGAGTAGATGTGTTGTGGCACTTGAGTGTGGAGGAATGATGGAGAAGGTGGCCTGGAGAAAAATCAAGGAGACTGGCATAATTAGCAGGAGAGGATGGGGTTGTGAGGAAACAAGTTAGGCAGAGCATGATTATGGTGACATCTTTTGAGGAAAGTTAATAAGGTTCTGTGTATTGCTAATTCCAATTCTGTGGTCCTCTTCTCCAGTTCCTCTGGCTGAGGATCACAGTTGCTATCTGTGCCTGCGTTCCCTTGGAGCCAGTGTGTATCTGGGCAGCTCTTAGGAGCTTGGGCTCCATATCTCCCCTTTAATAAGCTCACCAGTGAGAGTGAGATCTGCTTCTCTGGTTGGGAACCTCTGATGTTGAGTGAGGCTCTGTGTAAGCACTTGAGGGAAATCTGTAGGCAGGAACAGCTTGTACAAATCTGCTACTAATCAATTGATTAAGTGGGCTAGTTGCAGCAAGCTGGGAGAAGGATGGTGCTTTTCCTCCCATGTGAGGGTGGAAAGGAAATCAAAGCCAGGAGATGTCAAAGGTAAAAACATACTCGTCAGACACTTGTTTCTTTGGTTGTTTTAATTCTGGTAGTTGTCTACTCCTTGCTGCCATATTACTACTTGTAATGCATTATCTGTGGGATGTTTGATGTATCTGTCTCATGTCTCTGTCCAGATGCATCGTTATTAGATGCCAGACCAGTTGTCATCTGTGCTAAGCTGCTACCAAAATGGCTAAGTACAGGCTTGTTCTCTTAAGACATGGGGAAGGAGCCTGGAACAAGGAGAATCGCTTCTGCAGTTGGGTGGACCAGAAGCTGAGCAGTAATGGGATAAAGGAAGCTCGGAACTGTGGCAAACACCTTAAGGCACTGGGCTTTGAGTTTGACCTCGTCTTCACCTCTGTACTCAGTCGCTCCATCCAGACTGCATGGCTTGTCCTGGAAGAGATGGGCCAAGAGTGGGTCCCCATTCAGAGTTCCTGGCGACTGAATGAACGTCACTATGGTGCACTGATTGGTCTCAACAGAGCAGAAATGGCACTGAATCATGGAGAGGAGCAGGTGAAAATATGGAGGAGAAGCTATGATGTTACCCCACCTCCCATAACTGAATCGCATCCTTACTATGAAGAGATATACAATGATCGCCGGTATAAATGCAGTGATGTCTCTCAGGATAATCTCCCAAAGGCTGAAAGTCTAAAAGATGTGCTTGATAGACTTCTTCCCTATTGGAATGAAAAGATAGTGCCAGAACTGAGAAGTGGCAAAATGATCCTTATCTCTGCTCATGGTAACAGCACCAGGGCATTGCTGAAGCACGTGGAAGGTAAGGGTCTTCCTTGTAGCCTTCCCCTCTTCTCCTTACTCAACTGCTTAGAGCTCTACATCTTGTTCTGTAGTGTATATTACTTATCTGAGCAATGTAACACTTAATGTCTGTGGTCTCCAAGGAGAAAGTAAAAAGTTGGCCTATTAGAACAGGAATCAAACTGAGGGATGTGGGAGGGGGAGAGAACTAGGTTAACATAGTTGAGCCAGATGCTTTCCCCTTGTTTCTTACTACTCACTTTAAACTACTGTATTCAAACTAACTTTGCGATTGGTCTAGATAGAGCCTGAAGAGTTTGTGTCTAACTATTTTTGGATTTAATCAGCTGCTTTGTTAGAAAGGTCAAAGTCATAATCTGTTCATTGAACAAGCATTGCTATAACACAGCAGAATAAAGTGCTTGTCTTGGGTTGCGGAAGGTGTTCTTGACTGTTCCTGTGGTGGGTCACTTCTGAGGCTTCATCTTTGATAATTCTTACTTAAACAAGCTGCTGTGACGGGGAGTTCTGCAGAGAGTAGGTAATTGCTAAAACTTATGCAAATACTGTATTATTTCCCAATATAGGAAATGCCTACCAATAAACAGCAAAGTTGGTAATTTAGCATAAGGTTGCTTATTTATTTGGAACCTGAAAAGGATGAGATTTATCTTTAAGTCATTGCTAGATTCTTTCTGCCTGCCTCTTCTTTAATGACATGGCTTCTAGTTTAAGTCATCCTAAACTGGAAGATGGACTATACTAATTTCTCTGTGGGTAGAGTAGAATTTAGTGATTATGTGTATGAATGCAGCCTACTAGAGGTGTAGTTGCAACTATGCACAGTCTGGATTGTCTCCACTCAATTTTTTTAGTTATAAACCCTCTGCTGTGTGCCTCTGCAGCTCTGACTCTGCTGAGCACTTTCTGCATTCAGGCATGCTGGAACAGTCAGGACAGCTGATGCTTTAGCAGGAGTCAGAAGCCCAGGGATAAGCATGTACAAGTGATTTCTGGAACTATAGAGGCTGTGAATTCTGGGGTACAGATCACTGCTTGGATGAAGGAGGAACGCTGGTTCAACCGGTTCCACTGATGTGGTTAGGGTGGTTGTCCGCACTATGTGAAGTGATAAGAATTACAAAAGAAGGGGCAGGAGGATCTGCAACCATGGTGTCTTCCCTGTCCCTCTGCCAGCCCCCAAGAACTGAACCAGTTCCATGAAACCGTGGTGGCCAGGCCCTATGGGGGTGAAATGCTGCAAGCTGACCACAGCTTCAGCAGAAACCTTGGACCACTTCGTGTGCAGGCATGCACCAAGGCTAGAGCTGACAGCATCACTGACTGGTAAGGGTTACTTTTAAGTTAGTAAGACTAGATTCCTTACTGCATTGAGATTGGGGAGAACAGTGTAAGTTAGAGCAGCTGCAAAGCTCTTCTTTGGGATAATCTGTTAGGTATAACTCTTCCAGGGCTGCCCACACTTAACCAAAGTAGAATAGAGCTGTGTCTCTTGTCTGTCCTACGCTGTATCTTGTCCTTCCTAGCATGTGCTTACATAGGGAAATGTGAGGAATTCTTGGCAGAGGATTTCGTTCTATTGACTGAAGACTGTTCATCAGCTACCTCAGCTCCCATACAGGAGCAATTGCCAGATACATGCTGGTTCTTCTGCCCTTTATGCAGTGGAGATTTGGATTGCTGCAGAGCTGGCCTAAAGGGTGGCATGAACAGAGCTTTAAGACCTCTGTTACTGCAACCTGCTTTCCCCCTCCCCCCCCCTAGAGCTCCAACCTATATCTAGTTGGATCTAAGAGGTTCCTTGTCTGCATTGCTGACTGTCTCTCCCTTTCTGTCCTGAAAGGTTGTGAGTTGTGAGCTGCTCTGGAGCCTTGTTGGAGTTGGACTGCATTCAACAGTGCTTAAAGTTTGTTAGTCTACTGTATTCATAGTGCACCCACTGTGAGGTGTGCTTTGGTTTTGTGGACTTCTTTTGGACAAGCTTAGTGTCCTGCACTTGAGTGGAAGTTTCTAGACCTGCTGCAGCCATGTTTTTTGGCATTTAGAAAATTGGGTTCCAGTGGCCTCAAGCAGCAATCCTACATGACTGCTTGGATGTCTTAGTCATAGTGATAACTTAATCCTGGAAGCTGTAGCTCAGAAACTTTAAATGTCAGTAAATATCATAGAATGGTTCGAGTTGGAAGGGACCTTAAAGATATGACTGTTTTCATTCAGTTTGATCTGATGAAACAATTCTAATTGTTTCAGTGTGCAATTTAATGTCTTTTCTGAAAGACTTTAGAGTATCCTTGAAGGCACTATTTCAAGGAGGCGTTTTTTGAAACAGGCCTGTAGTTCTCTGAATCTGAATGTTTTCCTTGTTATGAGTAACTGGTAAAAAGCTTGAAATATGGATCTGCTATCTACTTGCACACAAAAATAATCAGAGAACAGGATGTCAGGCTAACAAGCCTTTGATTGTGGGTTTAGATTTTTCTTGTTTTCTCAGTGCTCAGAGTGGACCTCATTAAGGTATATGAAATGTCTGGAGGATCTGTCATGATTTGCATGTGAAGACTTAAAGTGAAACCGCAATAGTCGTTCTGAAAACAACGCTTTACATGAAGTGGACTGTACTCTTGTATGCACTTGGAGATCTGAAACAGCAGCTTCTCTGAGAACTTGCTCTTCTGTCCTGATGGGCTGAGTGACATTTCTCCCAGAGGGTGCTGCTGAAGATGTCAGTGCTGTGGGCTGTTGTTGTCCAGTGGGGATGCTGGGCTGTGTTCCTTCTTTTAGGTAATCCCTATGAATTTGATAAATGCCATCAAGGACAAGTGTGGCTATTCTGTGCAATCCCGTCACAGAATGTTGGCATGAAATTCTTAAGTCTTTGTAACTAAGCTTGTCTAGTCTTTTCAGAACACTTACTGTTTGCATCATCTTCAGGTGATATATGTGATGATGCTAGGAATCATTGGCACAACTGAAAATTGGCAGAGCAAGAGGACAGTTTTCATTATAGGGTTTTTTTAGGGTTGGAAAGGCTCTCTAAAAGTGACATTTTCTTCAAGCAGTAGTCTTGTGCTTGCTGGTGGAAGTGTCTTGTCATAAGTTAGCAACTGTTTTGTTCTGTGACACCTGTTAGTGTAGACTGTGACCTGTAACTTGGGTCTCGAGACAGGCCATATTTTTTCTTTAATGGTATGCCATCTCTGATGCATTGAAAAAGCAATGGCAGCAAGATGTTAATGAGGAGGGTATCTAAAGTAACCACATCATACTTCTTCGATAGATTTTACTTTGGATGCTGAAATATCATATTGATTATGAAAGCATCTGTTGCTAAAATCTGCTAAATAAGCATCCTGGATGCACAGGATCTGTTTGAAGTTGATTTTCCTCAATTCTTTGAAGGAAGAATTGTTTTGTCTTTTATCCGATAACTGATACTTCAGATTGAGACCCTGTTAGCAGTGTCCCATTGTGAAGACAACATTACTATAATAGTTGTGACCAGCTTGCCCTGTTTGTGTTGAAGTACTAGTTGGAAACCAAGTCTGATGGACTAATTTTCCAGGTGACTGGCAGAAACATTGATGGGTAGTCTCAACTTTTCTTCCCTCCTGACCATTTAACCCTGAGGACTGGTGTTAAGTACCTCAAGATAGGATCTTGTAGAAGGCCTGATTCTAGAATTTCCTCCCTGTTGAAAGGTTGCCATCTCTTGGATATGGCGTGGTGATCACTGAGCCTTGTCATGCTTAGGGTGAAAAATGAAGGGGAGGAGTTACCTGGTCTTTTGAAGAAAGATGCAGATGTTGAACCCACTGGGCTTGTCTGGTTGTGGTCACAGAGCTGGGACAGTGCTGGAACTGGGCTCACAGGCAGAATGTGGTGACTGGAAAGGCCTGATGCTGGTCTTGCCAGTTGGTGAGCATGGAGAACAGTGCCCTCAGGATTTTACTTTTTTGCATTACTGTGAGTGTGATACTTGTGCAGTTACAGTATTCCAGTACTTACATGCTGGAGCTACATGTTGTGAGTCCTGGTGTGGATTGTGTGTTGAAGATGACCTAATAAGATTATTTTACTGATTTTACTGCTCAACCTCCTTAAGGAAATACTACTTATGTGACTATGGTGTCTGAAGGAAGTTACGGAAACTAGCTTGAGATCTAACAACTCACTGCTGTTGAAATGAGATGGTCTTGTGCTGCCTGTCACTCATCCCAGTCTTTGCTTTGTGCTTCTGCAGCTTATTTCTTGTGAGCTTGTTGGGCCTTTGTGCAAGTTAGCTTGGTCTGTAAACTGGGAAGAAACAGCAAGGAGTGGGTAGTTTTCTGTCACGTTGGTGGCTTGAATCAGCTCAGGGAAGGGGGTGGCAAGTGCCTGATGAGCATGCAGAAGGGCTGGAAAAGCCTGATGAGGACCTGTAGTGGAGACAGAAAGGTTTCATACATGAGTTGTTAGTGACAGTTTTCCCCAAACTTGGGCTTGAGGGATTTGCAGTAGTGCTTCAGCCAGAGATGGAAATCTTTTGCCAGAGCTGTGTCCAAGGACAGTATGTATGCTGGTAGGTTCCAGAGTTGCATACTTAGAGAACTCCATTTATCACAGTGTTGCCTTGAGTTCCTGGTGGCAGTAGTGCAGCCTGGGTCTCTACTCAACGCTTCTGAGACTTTCTCACCTAATGCCATAGTTGACAGCTAGTGATGATAGTAGCAAATCTCATGCCTCTCAGACTATTTAATCTTGGACTGCTTGAGGAGTTTAAGGCAGGCTGGATTTCTCTACTGCATAGGAATATGGTAGTGTAGGAAAGCAAACCATGAATCTGTCTCATGTTGGGATGGCCTCAGTAATGACCACAGTCAAAGTCAGACTGTGATCAGGAGCTGTTATGTAATGACATTGTATTGGGTCTGGCTGAGATGGAGTTAATTTTCCCCAAAGCAACCCTCATAGTGCTGTGCTTTGTATTGGTAGCTAGAAAGATGTTGATAATAAACTAGTGTTTGGGCTACTGCTGGGCAGTGCTTACACAGCATCAAGGCTGTCTCTCCAACATTCCCCCCCTCACTAGTAGGCTGGGGGTGGGCAAGATCTTGGGAGGGGACACAGCCAGGACAGCTGACACAAACTGACCAAAGGGATATTCCATACCATAGAATGTCTGCTCAGCAATAAAAGCTAAGAGAAATGGGGTGTGGGGTGTGCATTTGTTATGATGACATTTGTTTTATGGAGCAGCTGCTGTGTGTACTGAAGCCCTGCTTCCCATAAGTGGCTGGACATTGCCTGCTGATGCGAAGTAAAAATAAATCTATTTTCCTTTGCTTGTGGTCTATTAAACTGCCTTTATATTGACCCATGAGTCTTTTACATCTTAGTTTTGTCCCTTTTCCTGTCCTGCTAAGGAGTGGAGTGATGGACTGGCTTGGTGGGCGCCTGGTGTCCAGCTAGTGTCAACACACCACAGTCGTTTTTGGAGCTCCACTGTGGTAGGTTGACTCCGTGTAGGGAATGGGAGTTGTGGTCAGTTCATCAGTCTCTACCACTCCTTCCCCCTCACAGCATGGGGTCCCTCCCATGGGAGACAATCCTCCATGAACTTGGCCAGTGTGAGCCCTTCCCATGGGCTGCAGTTCTTCACAAACTGCTCCAGCATGGGTCCCTTTTCCATGGAGTGCAATCCTTCAGGAACATTCTGCTCCAGTGTGGGTTCCCTTACAGGATCACAAGTCCTACCAGCAAACCTGCTTCAGCATGGGCTCCTCTCTTCATGGGTTCCCAGGTCCTGTCAGGAGCCTGCTCCAGCATGGGCTCTCCATGGGGTCACAGCCTCCTTTGGGTGCATCCACCTCCTCTGGCATGGGGTCCTCCATGGGCTGCAGGTGGCTATCTGCTCCACTGTGGACCTCCATGGGTTGAAGGGGACAGCCTGCCTCACCATGATCTTCACCACGGGCTGCAAGGGAATATCTGCTCTGGCACCCAGAGCACCTCCTTCCCCTCCTTCACTGACCTTGGTGTCTGCAGAGTTGTTCTCTCTTGCATATTCTTACTCCTCTCTCCTGGCTGCAGTTGTGCAGCAGTGTTTTGGGGTTTTTCTGGCACACTTAAGTATGTTTCATAGAGGTGCTACCTCTGTAGCTGATGGGGTCAGCCTTGGCCAGTGGTGGGTCCATCTTGGAGCTGGCTGGCATTGGCTCTCTATTGGACATAGGGGAAGCTTCTAGCAGCTTCTCATAGAAGCCACCCCTGTAGCCCAATTTCCCCCCTGACCACCAAGACCTTACTATGCAAACCCAGTACAGACATAGAAAATCTTGGCAGGCGTAAGGGTGAAACAAATGTAGATAATATGCTGCAGCCATGGTTGTAGCCCACCCATCTTCCTTTTTTCTGTAAAATCTGCACAGTGAGCTAACATTCTGTAAAGATTAATAACACTAATTCTAACACTCTGCCCACTTCCCTCCTCTAACCTACTGAAGCTAGGCCCTCTGCCAGCCTGTAGAGAGTGTAGAATCTGGCCCTGAATATTTAACTTACTAGGCTAAAGCTTCAGTATCTTCATTAAGGTTGTGGGAGGGATGCTATGACCTGATTTTGGATCTCAATTACAAAGCACCAGTTCTAGAACAAGCCCATTGTGGCTGAATTTATGCATATGATCTTGTGTGTTTTGTTGAGTGAATCATCTGGCCTCAAGTGTAGTTGACATGCAGGGGAGGAGGGGTGTGGCTATTCTCAACAGCTGTTGTGTTTTTTGTGTTGCTCTGACCATAAGAATAGAAGGAAGGAACTTGGTAAGAACAGGTGAGAGGGAGGGAGAAGCTGAGCCAGCCCTTATAGAAGTTGGCTGTGAGTTCTCAAAATCGAGCCCAATGGGGTTTGCCTCTGTAGGACTTCCCAGGGTGCAAGTATTTCAAAGCACTTCATGGGCTACCAGGTAAAGATGAATTCTTAAGCTTGTACAGAGTGATACTACTGGTCTCTGTGTGTTTGATCACCCACTTCAGTTAAATGGAGCATAAGTGAGCTGGGGAAAAATTCCAAATGTGACTTTGAAAAATCTTTTTTTGTAATAAGAGCCTTACCAAATTCTTAAAATGTTCATGTACCTAACTGCTTCCTGCTATACAGCTGCTGTTAAGGAACAATGTTTAACAGGTGCTCATGAGAGAGAACATGGGAGATGTCTGCTTGAGGAATGTAGTTGCCCAGTCAGCATTTTATCAGGAGTCCTCATGAAGACATCCTGAGTACTTCAGTAATGTCTGTGGGTTCTCATGTCTGTAAGTAGGTAGGACCTTAGTTTTAAACCTTCTCAGGGAAAGACTGCTTCTAGCAACACAGTAGCCTTCAGCAGTGCTGAGACCAGGCTTTAGTATTTTACTGGAGGGAAGTGTTGCTTCTTCAGTGGTCTTAGCTCCCATTGCACCTTGTAGTCAGCCGTAGAGTCCTTGCCCTGATTTCACCCTTCTTCCCTGTGAGATTGGATGGGGTTGTGACATGGGCCAGCTCAGATGAAGTGCAAGCAAAGGTCACTTGGCTATAGTTACAGCACATGAAGTAACTGGATAGCAGTTAGCTTGCGCTTGCAATGACCAGAGTGTAAGATGTGATCTCTTTACTGTCCTCCTAGCCTGCTGGGTGGGGAGTGTTCTGCATGAGTTCTGCCTGCAACTGAAGAGCTTGTGAGACAAGCCTGATCAGCTTCTTGCTTCCTGAAGAACAGAAATACTATACAAATACAGTAACAGTACTGAAATAAAGCAACAGGACACTTGTTTCTTTAGGTTTTTCATCTGACTTCAACTTGCATTTCCAGCTTTCTAGCTTTGAGGCAACACTTCTGTATGAGGAAGGATCCTGAAGAGAAAGCCAACATGCTTGCTTGCAGCTTGTTTATCGTAGACTGCACTATTTTGCTTTGTAAATCAATACTAGTTGACATTGGTGTGGTCACTTTGTGTTCTGTAAAAACAGTAAAATGCATTTCTGAATCCATGTAGCTACAGCTAGTTTTGTTTAATCCATCTTTAGAGGAAACCTTTAAATATCCTGGCTCCTGACCGCATTATGTGGTTTGCCTAAATTCTCCTGCATGACTTCATCTGCTTTGTGTATATTGGAATGGTTTAGTCTGGGAGACTGAATTTGAGAGGTGGGCAGAACACTTCCTAGGGCCAGATTCTCTGTGGATACATGGTGACGTATGATGTTAAAATCTAATGTGTTTAAGAATCCTTGAAATAAAAGCTCAGACAGCTCGTCTGCTTGTTTTGCAAACCAAAGTCCTTGAGAATAGCGCTTGTGCCTGGTAAATGTACTCAGTATTTTTCCTGTTGATTTCTGTGCGGTTTTAAAACTTTAGATGCTCCTTGAGTGCTTTTTTTGGTAGGTCTGTGATTCTGCTGCCTACAACAGGTGAATTATTTGTCCCTTGTACACCGGGATTGCTTAAACTGGCAGAGTATGACTCTTTTTAATGGAGTGATGACTCAATATGTAGCAAGGTGTAAGCTTCTTGCAAGGGTTTGTCTGTTTCTCTTGCTCCATGCCCTTCTGAAACTTAGGGCTAATCCACAGCTGAACTGAGTGCTTAGCCTAATCAAAACAAGAATAGGTCATTGCAAAAGTTGTGTGCTTGTGTAGGATCTGGGCATGGGCATAAAATGGTTCTTGCCTCATGACTAGTTCTGGTTTTTTCTGACCTGTTGTCATCCCACTGAGCTGAGTGGCTTGACTATGTGGGTTTTCCTGTTAATATGTTGGCTCTGCTTTTCTACTTAATGTGAAAATCACTGGTAAATTTGCACCCATACGTTCTGAGAAACATCTTTTTGGTCAGCTGCTCAAGAGGATGTTTTCTTCATGCACCTTTATCTAGTTTATATGGTGTTATGTTTTAGAAGCTTGATTGTGTGTGTTTTCTAAGCATGAATTACTTGAAGCTGTCCTGCTTTGCAACAACAGGCTACTGTTGTGACCTTGGTGCTTCTAAAAAGGGGAGGGAGAAAAAAAGAAATATTGACGTTCCCAATGACACTAGCTTTCTCTTGCCTGAAATTTTTGAGGAATAATGTCTTTGCAGTCACTGCTTTTTAATGCAACTATTTAGACCTTATGTGGAAGCTTTACTGGGAGGTTTGGTCACAAAATTCACTTGGATGCTTTGGAGTCTTGTGTATTCGGTGTAAAAATAACAAGCAATTTCATTGAGATTAGAGCCCCAGAATATTTTAATTAAGCACAGCTGGGTAAAATTTTCTCCCCAGGTACACATTATTTTAGTGAAGTAGAAAAATACAGGAAAATGTTCCAAGTTGTATAAGTTGAAGTTCTCCCTTCTTTTTTTTCCCTCTCCCTCATTTGAAAGTGGAAATGAATATCCTGTATCTAGTAATTCTGAGAATAGTACTGTAGGCAAGATGCTATAAACTTGCTTTTGAGAAATCAGATGTGGGCAAACAATGATCTGTACACTAGAATTAAATAGTGATGTTTTTTAAGACAGCTTGTGTGAGAAGCTTTGCATAGAAAACTTAAGAGAAAAATTAAACTTGGTGTCTTGCTTTTTTAAAGAGGCTATTCGTATTAGTTGCTTAGCAGAGGTTGTTTCGTGTTGGAGCAGCACATATGGACTCCAGTTGTCTTTTATGATGGATGAGTTGGGAAGATATGGAGGAGAACCTGTTGTCTTCAATGTCCTGTATTAAAGGAAAGCTATAGACTCCAGGGCAATTTCTTCCTATTTATTTCCCATGTGTAGACTGAAAAAATAAAGAAACTGTCTTCACCTTGATGGGAATTCCCTCCTTTACCTGTTCTTAAAGCACTAACGAAGCTGTAGTCTGTCTGGGAATTGACCTTTGAGTAGCTGGTGGTGTTGATGGAGGCCGGAACATGATCTTGACTGTTCTAAGACTAGATAATCTAAGAAATAAGGCTGAGCTAGACAGACAGCTTGATAGATAATTAGACAAGCTGTTCACTAGGTGTAACTGTTTTTTTTTCTTTGACAGGCATCTCTGATGAGGACATCATCAATGTTACTCTCCCCACTGGTGTGCCCGTACTTCTTGAACTTGATGAGAACCTGCACCCTCTGGGCCCTCACCAGTTTCTGGGTGATCAAGAAGCTATCCAAGCTGCCATCAAAAAAGTGGAAGATCAAGGGAAAGTAAAATCTGCGGAGAAGTAAAATCCCATTGACTAACACAGCTGTTTTCAAAGTGTGGTAATAAGTGATGATTTATGTATGACTGCTAGGTTGCACTGTGTGAAAGTCTCAATTTCAAGCACTAAATCATTGGAAGGGACAGTTGTTGGGTCTCAAGTTGGTAGATTAACCCTCTACCTTTCAAAACTGGAACTTAGATCTCAGCATGAGGTTATGGATACTGAAAAACTAAACCAAGAGATCATTCAGGTAATGGAATCTTGCAGGGCAGTCTCCCCCAGATCTAGGACTGAGAATGGCCCAGTACAGAAATAAAGGGATATGTTTTTGGTGTCTACCAATAATCAATCCTAACCTGTTAAGAGGAAAAGCACCAGCTTACTGGACTAATTAAGTCCAGGTTGTTACAGGCACTAAAACTTTCTCACTGATAAAATGGCACCAGGTAACAGAGTTATTCAGTATGATTATTCTTTGTCAGTGGCCATGACAATTTGTTCTGGATGGAGTTCCTTTGGTCTTTCAGAACACTTCTAGCTGTGCCACTCTTTGCCTTTTATTTTGAGTCTTCCAGGGCCAATTCATGGTCCAGAGGAGAATTCTGTAGAGATGTTCAGACTGTTACAGTTACCATAGTTGTCTTTGTTACACTATATTCCAGTTTTTAAGTAATCTAGAAGGAATCCCTTTTCCTCCGCCATCTTTGCAAAGCCTAGCATGACTGCATTTTGCTGGCTTGTAGTAATAGGATTTAACTCAAACTTAGTCCACAAACTAAGCACAAAGGTTTCCTGCTCCATGTTTAAATTATCACTTAGCTCTTAGTGAGTGATCTGAATAGCTTTGAAACACTTAAGTAACATGTACTAGATGTTTGATCATCTCATAGTCAAGTTGTTAGAACAATTCCCGTTTACCTCAGTAAAACTGAATATAGGAAAATCCCCTCTAAGCTTTCTTGAGTTGCAAAGATCTCCTGATAAATATTTCCACGTTAATATTACTGTGGCATTCTCTGTATCAGTTTCTCTGGAGGGCTGGAAGAGGTGCATAAGGCATGTAAGAAGTGCTACTGGGTGCAGGTCATTCAGCCATCAAGCTGGTAGGGAAGGATGTTCTGCCATCCCTTAAAGAGTTCTCCTATAAAACTCTCCTCACAATCATAGCTTGATTCCTGCTCAGTGTATTTGGCACTGAATTCAAACAGTTCACACTGGGTGGGTGTTGTGTAGCATGTATGACAATTCGATGTTCCCTATGTACACAAGCATCAGGATAATTCCACTTTTGAAGACTTGCTCTAATCTTACATGCAAATATGAAACTGTTACTTAAATTTAGATCTGACCCAGTGTCTCAACGCCTGAACATCTGGATTCTCACCTCAGTTACTGACATGGGTGGCACTTGTGTATGTACAGTTTGAGCTGAATGTGTTCTCAGCATGGCCCAGCTACAAATATCAAGAGAAGCTGATGGAGAATTCCCTTGGTATGATGATAGTATAAACTTAAAATCCTAGCGTGGCTACTTCTTTGCAGTGAGCAGCTCTGTAGCTCATTTCATAAGTGTGAAAGGATGGGGTTTTTTTTGTTTGTTTGAGGAGAGCAGTGTGACAGTGTGGTGTGCCTCAGACAGTCTCCCTGCTATATGGGTATAGACTTTCCAGGTCTGATGCTGGCTCATGTTAGTATAGCATGTACTCCATAAAAGACCTCTTGCTAGGTGGTAGTTTATCTTGCATGAATGATGCTTGGGCTTCTTTTTGGTTTTGTTTTTGTAGCCCTTGCAGTAGGAACAAAGTTACATGTTTCTCTTGTAAACATAAAGCTGATACAAGCTTTGTACATGCAAGGATATTTCAGTGTTTTTTCTCTGAAATACTATTAGCAGCTTCCCTGCTGCTGTATTCGACACTGACTTATTCTTTTCTGGTTTTTTAGTTTTCTGTATGTAGAGTAACTCTGAATCTTAGTTGATACTTTACAAGTCGGTGTTCTGGAATTAAGTTGTTGATCATCAAATGTTCACCTGTCAATACCCTGAGGAGGGCCACTGGCACTCAAGTAATTAGGTTCTTCCCCAAATGTTCAATAATGTGCAAAGTTCAGTATCAAGTAAAAATTACTTTAGGCTTATTAACAAGTCAAGCAGAGCCACCTGTTGTCAGTGGGAACTGCATGTATCCAGATGTGTGGGCTTAGAGGCCTTGGTTATCAGTGTCCGTATCCTACTGGCATTGTGGTATTGTAATGTAGAACTTCAGGACTTGAGATGCAGCTGAAATATACTTGGAAATGATTCCGGCTGAACTGGGAGATAGGCTCTCTCCTCCTTTTCTTTCACAGAATTCATGATCTCTTCTGGGAATGGAGTGGGGAATGGAAAGGTTGATGAGTCAATGTAGAGAGTATTAGTATTTCTTCTTGCAGCTGAATTGATGAAATTGACTGAAAACAGCCTTTCGAAGAGTCATGGACAGTAAGAAAGGAAAAGCAGTGTGATGTTTTCAGGCGGCACTGTTTCTGCAGTGCTGCTTGAGATTGGAATAGTGGCAGTGCCCTGGGAAGTTTGACTTCATTTGCTTTGGTTGTGACTTCAAAGTGATGACAGGATTTTACGTGCACATCTGGCTGCAATACCACCCTGTAAAAGTATCAACAGAACCAACTGGGGAGATTTCATTGTTCTTTTTAAGATTATTTAACACCTTGCAATGCTTGCTTTTGAATAGCTTTCTAATTAAATTCCTGATTCACAAAATGTGTATATTGAAGAGAAACCAGCTTCCATTAACAGTGGCATAAGGATGCCTGATCTTCCTGCATAGCTACATTAGAGGGAGAAATGAGAACCTTGCTGGTGGCTTTAGAAATCATTGGTTGGAAAACATTTTTCCCATGTTCTATTGAGTATGCCTCAAAGTCCTGTAAGTTAACAAATGTTTCTACAGTTGACATTATGGATGTGGTTGATTTGGTTTATTTATGCATTTTTAACTTGTGGTCTGTTAGCAATAATAGCTCTAAAATTCTCTTGAAAACCTTTGTAAATATGGTGGAGCTGGCAGGTTCTTTATAACTCAATAAATTCACCTGAAATAAAACTTAATTTGGCTTCAGTCTTTCTTCCTTGTACTCCCTTCCCCTTTGTCTCCTTTCCAGGGCTGATGGGTAAATAAAACTGTGACCTTCAGGGTCTCGGAACTCATCAAGCAGTCGTTGATCACGTATCATGCAGTCAGTTAGGTAAAAATAGTGTTAGAGCAAACACTGCCTTGTGTTTACATGTAAAGAAATTGGGCTGGAGGGGAATACATACCTGTTTGAAACTGTAGGGGCATTTGCGTAGGAACAACAAATTAAACATTTAGTTCTGGAACAATGGAGCTAAACAAATGTTCACTGTTTCCCATGCTTGCTTTTCTTTTTAATAAGAAGCATTGCTTTTTGATGGTGTGTTTAAAATTGTGTCTTCTGGAGACAAAGCCAATGCCTTCACTTTCCACAGTACTCTGATGTCATTCAAGTCACAATTCTGCTTGACAAGTGCAAGGAACTGCAATCCTGCTGAGGACTGTTTCTTGTTATTGACCTTTACGCAAAAGGCCTTGGATGCTGGGATAATGGGAGGCAGTATAAAGGTCCTAAAGTTGAACATTCAGGTAGAAATGGAGAAGACACAACTGTATGGCTTAAAACAAAAGTGTACTGAAGAAATGGACTTTTTAAAAGTTGGTCTTACGATCATGTTGAGAGTGAGTGGGAAATGGAGCAGATCAGTCTGAGCCATTTGTGTACTGATATTTAATATTTTGCAGTTAATGTGGGAGTGCTGTCAGCCAATTCAAAGTTGTATTGGTGTTTTAAGGTGTATTTTTACCCTTCTTCCCAAGTCACATTTTGTACTTTGCTCTGCCTTGGCTAAATTATGCCTTAGTTATGCCTCAGATCCTTCCTGAGTCATGTCTACTCTTTTCTGTGTTGGGAAAAGACCCTTTAAAGACTGGCTTGGTTGAGTCCTCTGTACCTTCTTGTTTAGAAAAGGTTAGAGGGCAAGGGAGTTTGCTGTGATCAACTTGGTCTGCACAGCCTGAGAAGAGACTGACTGTCTCTGCCCAGTCACACTTGCAAAATGTATGCTTTGTTTTTTAGGAAACTTTTTAGTCTGTTATTGATGGAAAGTGTCTAAGTGCCAGTTGAATACCAAACCAGTCCAGCTCTGCCTCCACAAGTTTGCATTCACTGTGTTTCAGAGCTACCAGTTCTCAAAGTTCATAGTAAATGACACTTGCCAATTGCCTTGTCTGTCTCCTTTGCTGGTCACAGCCTCTCCTCAGCCTTAAATTCCCATGGGCAGAAAAGAAAGCAGATGTAATGACAGCTTGGCTGCTCAAGGAAGCTCAGAGCTATGGTAGGAACAGACTCTAGCGACTCAAATGGAGACTGCAGAAGGGTTTGGTGAGAAGGAGCCCCTCTTTGAGAGCTGTACCAAACAGGTGTTGCTGCCTCTTCTTGTGTTATGGTGGCTAAAGGTTCTGTGGGTTGGTGAATACAAAAGGGAGCTCGACTTTAGCATCACACAGAGGGCAGCCTGACTATGACAGGGCACTCTTCGCTCCTACTGCCTTATTAGCTTGTTAGTCAGCTCCCAGGCCTCCCTGGGGCTATTCTAGTAGGTTTTAGCAGCCATGTTGTGTCCTCATCCTACAGAAGGGAGGGGGAAGAGGCTCCCTGTTCTTACTCTTCATGTTCTGCTGACGGGGCAGGGGAGGGCAGCAGATACCAGACTATGGATGTTGCTGTGCTGTGAAGTTGAGCTCAGTGCAACAAAGTGGCCTGAAGATGACTTCTAATTGCTGTTTTTGAAAGGAGGGGGCATTGACCCACAGCAGAATCAGATGGTAACATAGCTGCTGCAATTACTCTCAGGCTCTGGAAAGCAGTTGTGGCCCTAATGGGACTCCTGGCGTTAGAAGTACTGTGTCTGCAAGTATTTGCTTCGTTAATATAATTGTGTTTTTCCTCAGGTCTCTTCCAGCTCCCCCTCAGCATGGCATGTAAGCTTGAGCCATTTCCCCACCTTCTGTCTGGCACTTGCATGAAAGAAAAGTACTAGTATGTACTAACTAGCTAAGAGAAATTCTCTCTTCTAGAAAACCAGTGTGAACCCAGTGACAGCAAATGCTTAAGTTTTGGTTGCTGTTGGCCTCAGAGGAGCCACACAGTACTCTGCTGCCATCTTCCAGGTTGGTAATTTCTAGTTTTTAGGAACAAACAGCACAACTGAATATCATGGAGGACCCTGATGCTGCCAGAACTATTTAGTGCAGGTGTCTGTCTCTTTCAATTAAGGACGTTTTTCCTCCTTGTTCCTGTTGCTAACCTAGCAGAAGTGCTGGAAAGGAGAAATGTGCATTTGCTATTAATTCCATAATCTAAATTGCTGGGATTGGGCCAAGGGATGCTTGGCTGAGGGGTTAATTACCTAGTGAATTCTACTTTCCTGATAGATGCTTGTCAGGCTCTTGGTAACTCTAGTGTACTGTGATTAAAGCTGACCTAGTTCTCTAGTTCAGATCTGTGGCTCTCCAGCTGTTTCTAAAATCTGCTGATAGTGCTTTCCAGGATCTGTACAGAAGGCAGTGGTACTGGCTATGCTAGGATTGAGCAAGCAGGCATAAAGATCCATAACTATCCCTGAAGACAAAGCAATTGCTCTTACAGAGATTGCAACTGTAGATGGACCTGCAGACATGCAAGTGGACAACAGGTGGAGCAAGTGCATTGTGATAAGTACGTGCAGGAAAACAGGAACATTTTACACTCCTGTGTGCATAATAGGGATAGCAAGGCGTAATAGGCGTAATCAACCTCTCGTGAAAGGCAGCGTGTCTTATCTCTGCCAGTGCTGCCCTATAGTTTAACAAATAGTGTGGAGGTGATTTAGTTCTGGTGTGGAATAAATTGCAGTCATCATCTAGGTCGCTTCTGCAGACTGGCGATTAGTCCTATTTTTGTCTTGTATCAGCAGCTTAACTAGACTAGATAAATTCAGGAAGAGCAAGACTGGCTATTTGCAGATAGATACTTAGTCTGAAAAAAAAAAACCAAAACCAAAAGCCCACAATCCTGGTCAGTGACAGTACATTAATAATGCTGTGTGTCAGGAAAGGTGGGGGGGAAGTCAGTGTTGCATAAGAAAAGGAGCTCAGCAATGAGCAGATGCCAAATAAATGGAAAAAAAAAAAAAAAAGTTGGATGGTGCCATGGGTTTCAGGGTTGTAATTTCAGATGCTCTTGTACTAATTTTCCCCAAAGGACTACATATTTTCTTTCCCCTATCAGAACTTGTGGAAATTTATAAGCATTTTACATGCTTTCAAATTGAGCTTTAAGGTAGGCAGTCTGGACACCCTGCTTAAATGTATCTTGAAAAAAGTTGACTGATGTGACTTACCCAAGCAGAGTGAGTCTGTAGGTGTAGCTGATAGAAGAAGACCCCAGCAAAGCAAATTCCCAGTCTTGTACTGCAAGCCCCAATATCGCTGCCTTCCCTAACAATTTAGTATGAAAAATGCTTGTTAGTGATACAAAACTCATGAGCTTTGTTTTTGTACTTGCTGTATACTTCAACCCATGCCTGTAAAGGAATGGGTTTTTTAAGTACATACACACACATCAGTTTCAGTTTTGTGAAATATTGTGGGAACTGATACTCATTTTTTTTGTCAGGCAATAACAAAGTAGAATAAACTTTCACAGGTCTCACTTTCCCAGGTGAAAGCCCTAAGAGATCTACTGAAATTAAAAGTACTTTCTTTCAATACTGGAAATCTTACGTTCTGTGCTTTCTCTTCCATATGGTTGGCTCAAATGATTTCCACAGCCAGCAGCTAAGAATACCTTCCATGAAGCTGTAATTCCTTCACACGGGCTGCTGAGAAGAGATTTCTGAGAAGATCCGAGAACTATTATTTCATCACCTTATCTCGGTATTGAGGATAATCACTGCGTAGGTACCTCAGTTATTAGTAACATAAGGTCAAATACTCCTTGTCATTTTAAAACTACATGCCTTCTCTTATTTATAGGTAAATTTTATTTATTTATCAGAGTCTCTGCTACATTTCATAATTTTAATTCTCCCCAGTGCTAGACTGGGCTTGATCTGCTCTCAATCACATGCTGGTTTATATAGTAGATGAACTACTTTTTAATATTAAGTAACATACTTTGGCAATATCAGATGCAGTCAGAGACATGCAAATAATGGTTACAAATACGCGTGGTTGTTTTTATGTGTATATAAATGGATAAATTGGTTTTTATTTTTCTTTAACTTTTCTAAAAAAATTGTAACTATTTTATATTATTATCAGTCTTACGCTCTGTATGTCCCTGTTCGTGTTGCAGTGTTAAGTAGGTTTCATGTTAGTATATAAGTCTGAATTTTCTATTCAAGTGCAGTATGTAAAGTATGTAAAAGTGCACTTGTGATCTATAAGCTTGGTTCCTTTTGCTCAAGTTTGGAATTTGCCTATAAAGTGCTAACATGTTTTGGTGACAAAGTTTGTATTTTTAGCTGAAGAGAAGTACAAATGTATTTTGCACTTGAAGTTGGGCAGAGTTTCTATTGAATACATCTTAGAACTGAAATTTCAGGCACATCAAGTATCTTCTTAACTTTTTACCTTCCCCAAAGTATCAGGATATATGATTGTGAGGGTTTGATTTGTTAAGAAAGATGGTTGAAAAACAATTTTGAGGCTTCCCCCAGGAGAACTAGAACATATGATTTATCAATGCAATTTTTCAGCAGCACTGGGATTCTACATTTTGATTTTTTTTAAATTGTGGACTCAGTAAGCTATGGCTCTAAGTGTAGCAAGTTAATTAGATTCTGTAAGCAAGTTATTATTCATTAGGAGGACAGGCTAGGGGTTTTGGTACTTCAATCAAAGTTAGGAGTTCTGGATTCAGTTTTGCCATAGGCTCCTCATCACAGGCAATTCACTTATTTTTCCCATCTGTGAAATGGGGACCTCAGAACTTCATGGCCTCATACGGCTGTGTCACTTTCATTAGGACCTGAGATGCTCCCATATACAACAAGAGGACTTGTTTCAGTTGGATGTCGAAGTTACAGCACGGGGTTTGCTTCAACAATGTGGCTCTTGTTTCAGTGCCTAAATGTGAGCGGAGGTCCTTTTGAAAATCTTTGTGCACTTTTGAGAGGACTTGCCTACCAGTATGTAGTAATGTCAGTGTTAAGATGAAAAAAAATAAGAAGCCTGAGAACCTAACCATTTTGGGTAGAAGTCTGTCATTTCCATGACTAAATAGACGGGTCTGCTGGCATCTCTCTTATTTGTGACGGTTCACAAAGGTGCAGGTAAAATCAAAACTTTGTTAACGTTTAGTATAGTACAGGGGTCTTCAGGGATATGCTTGAACTGCCAATATGAGCTCCCTGATGGGAGGAGTATTGTTGCTCTTTTGGCTTTCAGTTCTCCTGGCAATGCTCTTGCAGTGGTTATTGTTGATGTGGAAGAAATCTCAGTGATTCCCTCCTGCTTTTGCAAAGGACAGCCTTGCAGTTAAGTTGGCATTCTTACTTGAGTAGACAGTGTACTAAGCAGTGGTGGTTGTATTGCAAATATGTACTAGGGTAGATTTCCCTAGCTGTATACCATCTTTGTACTGTCTTCACAGCTTAGGCTGGGCTATTACTAAATATTACTAAATATGTACCTCAAAGAAAAAATATATTGGTGGTGTATAAAGAAAATATAGAGTCTGTATCACCCTGGGGAAAAAAGTAAATACAGTTATTTCTGAAAAGGAAGCGTATAACCTTCAATCTCAATGTTTTATTAAAATTATTAACACTTATAACAATGTTTAAGACTTTTCTGTGTGACTTTTTAATTTAGTGTCACTGTAACTTGCACTATTTCTTGCGGACATGATTTTCATTTCTTGTACATAGGACAGTAAGAAACTGATGCCTGCAGTTATTCCTTTATCTCTTCCCAATTCTGATTTAACAGAAAAAAATTAAAATGTTTTCAGATAAGCTTAATACTTAATTGTCTTCAGAAATACAATAATTCAATTTGACTTCAAAAGCCATAAGATCATAGAATTGTAGAACAGCCCAAGTTGGAAGGGACCTCAAAAGATCATCTGGTCCAACCTTTCATGGGAAAGGGAGCCTAGATGAGATTATCTAGCACCCTATCTCTTGAAAACCTCCAGTGATAAGACCTCCACATGTCCCTGGGGATATTGTTCCAGTGATTGATTGTTCTCACTGTAAAAATTCTTTTCTTCTACTGAGGTGAAACCTGACGTGGTGCAACTTGCACTCCTTGCCCCTTGTCCTCTCTGTGTGACTCCTTGTGAAGTTGAAGCCTCAGTTGTCTTTGTAGCTGCCCTTTAAGTACTGTGGAATACTGTGATGAAGTTCCCCTTGAGCCTTCTCTTCTCCAGAGAGAAAAAACCCAGCCCCTTCAGCCTTTCCTCATAGGGCAGGTTCTCCACCCATTTGATCATCTCGTGGCCCCTCTTTGGGACTTTTTGGACCCATTTGTCTGCATCTTTCTTGAATTGTGAGGACCAGATGGACACAGCACTCCAGATGAGGTCTGAGAAGTGCCAAGTAGAGTGTGGTGATCACATCTCTATCTCTGCTAGTAATGCCCCTGTGGATGCAGCCCAGGATCCAATCTGCTTTTGTTGCTGCAGCAGCACACTGCTGACTCACATTCAGCTTGTTGTCCACCAGGACCTCCAGGTCCCTTTCAACAAGGCTGCTCCCTAGCTACACAGATCCTAGCCTGTACTGGGTTCTTTGGTTCTGTTGTCCCAGGTGCAGGACTTTACACTTGTCTTTATTAAACTTCATACGATTCTTGCTAGCCCACTCTTCCAGCCTGTTCAGGTCTCTGTAAGATGTATCTCCATTCTGATGTGTCCACCTCACCACCCTGTTTAGTGTCATCAGCAAACTTGGTGAGGGTGCTTTCAGTCACATCGTCCAGATCATTTGTCAAGATGTTGAACAACGTGGGGCCCAGTATCAATCCCTGGGGGATCCTACTTGTGACAGGCTGCCAGTCTGAGTAAAAAACCATTGATCATCACCCTCCGAGTGTGGTCTGTCAGCCAATTTTCTACACATCTCGCAGACCACCTATCCAATCTGTATTTTGCCAGGTTGTCCAGTAGAAGGCTGTGAAAACAGTGTTGAATGCTTTTCTGAAGTCCAGGTAAACAACATCCACTGCTCAAGATCTAAGTTTGGATTCCAACCTGGCTTTAAGAAATGTTTCAGAAAGTGCCACCGATTCTCTTAATAGATACATCAAGCTGCTTTGAAATGACAAAGTCTTATGCCTCAGACTTAAAACAAAAAAAACCCCAAGAACTGATTATTCTGTAAATCCATTTTATGTATATACTCAGTACCTCCTGTTATGACTAGTCTTCTGCTGTTGACTAATTCTAATCTGAAATTGTGTGTGCTGGGATTAGGCCTACAACATTCAGGTTTTCCTTGTGGTGCAAATCTGCAGGAGGGCAAAATGGGTAGCAGTGGAAATTACTGTATAAGCTCCATCTGAAGTTTAAGTGGACCATTTTGCTTGTTAGCATAGTAGCAAAAGGTAAGTTTCACTACTTTGTGTTTGATAATGCATTTCACTTGCCATATTCAGTAAATCAGCAGTAGAGTGAAGTTGTTAGGGTTTTCCAGATGAGGAGATACTCCCGAAGTACTTTATCTCCATTCTTCCTCTAGTTCCTTATTTAGCTTCTCTGCCCTTCTCTTCTGCTACCGTAGAACTCCAGAGGAGCTTGGATTTTGGTACCGATTTCTCAGCTTGGAAAGCATTAATCAGATTTGGTCAGAATCCACCTGAAATACTGACATCTTTGTTCAGAACAGGACATAAATGAAAAAACAAACACCAGCAAGTGCCAAAACCATTTCCATAGAAAGTCTACACAATAAAGAAACGAATGCCAGTTGGCTGAAAACTCACGTGATCTTTCAGGTTTTTTTGAGAAGTGTCACCACCTGGCTCTTGGTGATCCCTTTGGCTACTGTGTTTCTTGCACCTTCGCAGGCTTGTGGTTCTGCCCCATCCCTTGATGTGGCCCTGCCCTAAACTACATCCAACCACATAGTACCTTCTCCAGCAGCTCCCATGCAGCATACCTCCATGACACCTTCCTCAACAGCATGTCCCACTAGTTTCAGATCTGCTTATAAGAGGTGCTTAGATGGGTGGAGACAGGGTGGAGTGTGGAATAGATCCGAGAGGGAACTGTATCCAAAAAGCCTGAGAAATGCTGTGCCGAGGTATGGATTTCCAGCTGGATCATGTTTTATATTTTACAGTCCTGTCTGCATTCCTGTGACGCACAGGGGAAAATGAGGATTTTTATATTTTAACTGGAAAAAGCCACCCACCTGAGAGAAACATTAACTGACCCATTTTCCTCTTAATAATTTTCCTCTGCTTGTTTTGTTCTTTCTGTTACTCCAGTGAAACTCTCTCCCACAAGCGGCTGCTCATGCACAGCAGTTTTTCATAGCTGACAGTGGAACTACTTGCATAGTGGGAGCAATTGGCTGTAGCAGGAGGGTGCCATGACCCGATCGGCTGTTGCAGTGTGTTTCTGTTGTGCGTGGGCTCAGCAGTGCTACATGACAAATGATTTTTTTTTTTTTTTTACTGCTGTGGCTTGCCAAAGACTTCAGTGTGTGCCTCTACCACTGCTGGTGAGATTTGTGGTTGTTCATCGCCTCATGGATCAGGTCTTTTGTTAATGATGTCCTGAAAAAAAAGCATCGTACTAACTTACAGGCACCACTTGATGTTAATTCCTTCAGGGTCCGAGGGTAGTGTGCCAGGAATGAAGAAGAATTGGTTGAGTTAATGAAGGGAAAAATTGATTACAGAAATATTAGGGGTGCTGTATTAGATACGTCTGTACTCCCAAAAGGATAAGCTAAGGGCTGTCAAAACACTGTGCAATCTGTTTTCCAGTTTTGTGTAGCTTTGCTTTTGTTTTTCATGGAGGTGAGAAAAAAGGCTTCACATAGCCTGGTTGTTTGGTCTTGGTTCAAAAGGTCCTTAATAGGTTTGCCCAAAATGTCCCTGTATTTAAGTGTTACACAATGATTTCCACTGTACTCAGCATTTCTGAAAAACCAGGTCACTTGAAGAGTTGCCTAACTGGATGCAGAGTGTGAGTAGATGATCTTGTGCAGCTCTCTGAGACAGTGGTGGGGGGAAGGATGAGGAGAGAAAGTGCCTTTCCCATACAGGTCCAGTTACTCGGCAAGTGCTTAACCCTCATGTCCACTGATAACAACAGAACCCCTGATTGAAAACAATAGTGGATCTAGCTCTTTGCACTCATGTTTTGCTGTGTTCACTTTGGTTCTTATAACCTGAGATCCTGGTCCTTGTTTTCCTTGCAGTAAATGACAGAAGTCCCGCTGACTGCAGAGAGAGAAGACCAGGCTCTCTACAAACTCTTTTTCCACTGGGTGCAGAAATAAAGCAGCAGACTTTGAAATGCAACCTTTGTATCTTGTCAGTGTGTTTCTTTCTAGATTCCTGGAAGGGCCCTTAAAGACAGCAGCCCCGATGGACAGACAGGAAGAGGGCTAGACATTGCAAAGCATGAATAATCCTAAATTCTAGCATGCTTGTTCACCTAATGGAGCTCTGAGTAATAAAATGAGGTTTCTGAGAAAGCTTGAGATTTCTACTCCACCTTCTGTTTACAACATGTTTTTGCATGTGCTTAAAAGATTAATTTGTTTTTAAAATGGAGTTCCCTGTCCCTTCAGTCATGCACATGTGGCCCCAGGACCCCAATTTTCACCGTAGCCTTTGCTTGCTTTGTGAGAGCCACCCCATAATCACATCAACAGCTACCTTGTCTGCAGATGTACTGCTACTCTGAGAGAGCAAAAAGAGGTTTTGTATGGGCCCCTGTAAATGAGCGGATAGCACAAGAAACAGCTTTGTGGCATACTGAGCAGGGCAGGAGAATGGAGGGAGCCAGTGGCCACACTTCCCACCTCTGCTACCAAAATCACAACCTCCCCGTTGCAGCAGCATGAGCCCCAGTTCTGGCAGGAGAGATCCCCGTGGACAGAGCCCTCCCATTGCTTGCAGCACTCTGGCACGGAGTTTGTTTGTTTGTTTGCGTAGTTGTAATCTGTGGGCGGTGATCCTTTCCAGGAGGGCTTCTTCAGAGGCAGGATTTGCAGGAGGCGGCATAAACTGCCCCTAGGAGTCAGAGAGATCAGGAGCCACGATGAAGAAATATGTATTTACTGTATTTGTGCCCCCTCTTGTTCTTACTGCAAGAACTGTTATAAGCATTTACAGTGTAAAAATTGTAGAGAGAGTAAAGCTCAGAAGTCTTTGGTGGCAATTTATGTTGCACTTGGTAGAATCGTGTCGTAGGTGCCAGCCAGTATCTCTTCAAGAGTTCATTTGTGCAAGTAAATGAATGTGCAAAACCAGCCTGCAACAGGCCAGTCTGACCACTTCCATCTCTGCAACAGGTGTGTGAGCATCATTCTCACAAGTCTTTGTAATGCTGTTGCAAATGGCCAGGGACTTTTTCAAGTTAGATTGAAACAACTGTGATACAAATTTAGATCTGGAGGAAGAGTTCCTGCCTGTTGTGATGCAACATGTTCCTGATGACACTGTTTTCTTTATCAAGGGGATCTGATGGGACAGACTTTACCTCACCTCCTTGTACATGTCTGCAGTATAAATATCCCCACTCGATCAAGGCTCTTCCTTGTCTCCTTTTATTGACAAGAGAGTGTAACAAGCCTTTTTAGGATGTGACTCATCAGACCTATTTTAGACATTTCATTTAGGTGAGATTGTGGTGGCTTCCCACTATTTGCTTCTCTCCAGTGACTCAGAGAGCTCCAGTCTGACTAGACTTGATTTAGCATGTGTTTTACAGAAGCCTATATCTGCGCAGAGGCATCACCCTGCCTGATTAGACCTGGTTTCTTAGCTGCAGAGTTGATTTTGCGAGGTGATACACATAACATGCCAACAAAACCATTGATGGGTATGTTTACTCTCCTATTTTGTCATCAGCCCCACAGCTGGATTTTGCTGTCCATAAAGACAATGACCCAGCAAACCTGGTCTCACATACGGCTACAGCTTCTCTTCCACCACATCCAGGGCCATGGGGCCAGCTTCCAGCACGTTTCAGGTTGATACACTCCCTAAAAACACCCCAAGTGGATGTCTGCAGGCTGCTGTTCTGTGCTTGCTCCTCGGCTGCAGCGCAGGCAAACCCACGATGTTAAAAGACATCCTGGGGACATGATACCCCTCCTGGTTTCAGGCCGTGATTGCACAGGTTAGAAGAAATTATGTTAGGGTAAATACAACGTGACTCGGGAGAGAAACAGATCCACAATTTTTCTTAGAAAGTCAGATGCTTTACAGGACTTCAGTTTTCATCTGCTGTAGTCTCCAGCAGGTCCTGCTGGGGAGAAAGGTCAAGGCAGAGGGAACTGGGCTCTTTTATCTCATTATTGGAGTGTTAAATATTTTACAGAATTCTAGTGTTGAAAGTTGTAATCTGAACTGTTGAGAAAAGTTCAGAACTGCACACTTAGCTTCCAGAAAATGCCCACATGAATTTCTGCAATTAAAGTGGAGTGACCACAAGGGAAATTCTCAGGACAGACAATTTCAAATTCTAAATAGAAATGTAACAGAAAATTAAAGTAAAAAGGGAAGACCTATGACCAATACCCATAAAGAATCATTTGACCAGTGTCTAGATTTCAGCTGCATAACAAATCTAGGCAAACCACCAAGAAACATGTATTCATTATGCTGTTTCAGTTATGTTTCTCAAGCTCAAACCACTTAAATAAAACTGACTCAGGTTAAGGTTTTCATTGATGTAATTGTAACTGTAAAACATATTTTACAGTATTAACGTCAGCATCTGATCATTGCTTTGCAGTCAGTATAATTGGATGCATCTGATAATTAAAAGCTCAATGCTGATCCCATTGATCATTTTAGAACAGCTTCCTTGACACTGCTGAGCCTGTCAGCGGCTGTCTGTATTCGGTGTATCTGTACGGGTAAGAGAGATTTCAAATGATGAAAGCTCCAGTCTTCCTGACAGCAATGTCTCAGTTGTCTCTTCAGGGATTTTGGTTTTGGGAGACGGTGGATACCTACCGGACATTAATGAACAACCGTTCACCAACTGTCCTGTTTCAATCCGTGACATGACTTTACCATTAATTTCTTACAAGTTGGAGGTGAGTCTTCAGGTCACTAATACTCTGGATCTTTTGAGTTCACAAAACCTGTATGGCAATGCTGCCACATGCACAGCACCACTAAATGGGACATCCAGTGACCTGAAAATATCATGGAAAGAGAAAATTATAGTTCGCTCTATTTGTAATGCCGAGAGAACAAATAATACAATTGCAAGCTTATAGTCTATTAGGCTTTCTTCTCAGATCAGCATTTCCAGACATTCAGTGCTAGAAATTTTTTAAAATGAAAATTCTAGCCTATAGTGTGTGAGTGCACACATATATATAGATATATACTCTGTCTTGTATGTGACAGTATAACAGTAATTGTAATGAAAAATCATACATCCTGAATACACTATTGTTACTCCATTAAAATTGCCTGTTTTGGTGTGTTTGCACATAGTGGCTTGATGTTCTTTTAAGTGAAAAAGACTTAACTTTCTTTTTTTAAAAAAAAACAAAGCTTTTTAACACTTCCCATCTCCCTACTCAAACAACCAGAGATGAACTGGATTTCTTAAAACTCAAAGGATTCTTTTCCCCCCCCTCTAGGCTAAGAACAAGCACGAAAAATGTCACAGGAGGTAACAGATAATTATCTATATATGCTTGTATGTGTAACAGAATACACATTTTTACATTTTAATATATAAGAAACTTCCAGTTCGGCAATGCAGGGTTTCTAAGGGGCTGTACCGTGCCAGCCATAGCAGTAACACCAGTTGCTTCCCCTCCCTGAGCACTGTCCCATCACTTTTGGGGTGGAGAAGCAGGGAGCCGAGCTGGAGCTCTGCTGTTGTGAGAAACAGCTGGCAGAAGCCCCTTGAGCATTAGCACTTGCTTGCTTTGCCCTTGAGCTCAAATAACTGTTTTATTGGTCTCCCAGGCAAGCTGTGAGTCCCATTTGTTTCTCCAATGTGGAGGGAATGAGAAGACCCTTAAAAAGTCTTGCACGCATTTTTTTTTGCTGCTGCTGATTACAGAGCTGTTGCTGCGCGCATGAAGGGGCTGGGATGCTTCCAGGAGTGGTAGGTTCCTGCATGTCCATGGGAACAAGCTGAAGAGCGTCTGCAGCAAGGTGGGAGGATTTATTTCTTATAGTTTTCCAATATAGCTCGATAAATGCAAATGAAAAGCAACTGAGCATGTTATTCTCCAAGTCCCTCCTGGCCAGGAGGAGTGAGCTAATTAACACAGACATTTCTCTGAGCAGCAGAACGGAAGACAGATGGTTCTACAGGGAGTCGGTCGAATCTTGCTTGACATCTTCTGCTATGATTTGCTAAGATTTTCTCTGCTTTCTAAAGATGTTGTAAGAATTCCTATCCTAAGTTGGTCTCTTTTCTGTTCTTCTCCCATGGAGCATTTATGAAGGGGCTTGGGGGCTGCTTCATTCAAAGTTAGAGATTAAGATCACAGGTAATTAGGCCCAACTTGTCAATCCGCCACCCTTGCAGGAACTTAAGGGCGTTCAAAATATATCAGAGACACAGGCATGGTGCATGACTGACAATCCCATTTTCCACATAAAATAAGGCAAAAAATTAGTATGTGGAGATAAAAAGCATTTCCCCAAAGACAGTAAGATACGGAATGTAGGTACCTCTTCCCCATGTATGACCCTAAAGACATTATAAAGCGACACAGTGAGAATCCAAGCAAACAGTCAGAAACCTCGTCTCATTATGCGTACAGATACTTATTGAGATAAAAGAGATCATAAAGCAGTTTGAGGTCTGCAAGCTGCCTGCTGCTGCAGAAAGATCAGTCCTCCTACTGTCTCCTGTGTGACTTGGAAGTCTCCCATCTAACCCTGCAACAAGCCTAGCTGTGCTTAGCTCTATAAAACGCAGGGAGGAGGAAGTGTGTTTCAAAAAACCAGCATGTGCTACTATTGTGAAGACTTGGGTAAGTTTTTTCCCCTTAGAGCATTTCAGAAGACAAAAGTGTTTTTTCATGGATAAAAAAAAAAGTAAATGAGAAACCACAACTTTGGGGTACAAGTATTTTGTTTATAAAAACTGGAAATGATTTTGGGAAGTGGTTTTTAAAGATTCTTTTTTAATAGAAAATGGTTTTAAGAAAACAGGAGAAAACTCAGTTTGAAGTCCAGGCTTTTTGTCCAAAAGGAAAACATTTTGTGAGAGGAAAAAAAGAGGGGGAAAAAAAGCTTTTGTGATCTCCTCCAAAAATACTTGGCATTTTTTGAACATTTCTATGTCTTTGTTTGCATCTCACTCTGCCTCTTAATTGTCATAATTTAGCCTTCCCCAGATGCAATATTATTTATGAAGGAATTTTGTTAAATACGTCATACTCTCAAAAGAAGGTGGCAAAGAGGAAGGTTCCTGTTGCAAGACAGCATTCCTGGGGGCAAGTCACTCTGCTAAAGCTCTCTGAAAGGCAGATAAATATGTTATAGGAAGAGCTTCATCCCACAAAGAATGTTTGCAGTGAGTTGGCTTTTCCTTTCTTGAAAGTACAGCGTATACATCATCTTGCCAAATCATTGTTCCCACGTCAGCCGCTTTCCCTGTTGAGAAACTGCATATCTCCATGCAAAATTGCAGCTCTCCAAAGACAGCTGGAGGTTCAGGATGGCACTGGGGGTAGAATAAGTTGCTGCTTCTACACATGGGTATGGTTGTGGTGGAAGGTGACTTTTTCTCCTTATGTTTCAACAAAGACTCACTCTAATTCTGAGTTGTCAAATACCGGGGAGAAATGACCCTCAGTATATGATTTACTTTTGATGTGAGACAGTCTCTGTAGGCATTCATAGCTTTCTGTGCTAGTAGATTTGATTACTATTTGTCCTGTCATTTCTTTTAGTGGCAGACACAGGCAGCAGAAGTTGAGAACAGAGCCAACAATTAAGGTTGCCTAACATATAAAAAAAAATATTAGGCTTGTCTAGATCCTATTTTCACTCATGAATATTTTTGTTGAACTTCAGCCCTGCAGAACAGTATTTTCCACACCAAGAGTTTTCTTCAGAATGGAGTGTCAAAAGCCAAATCACAATGGGCTTGCTGAATCTCCAGTTAGGAAATAAACTATTTTTGCTACTGTGAAGTCTCAAGAAGAAGAAAGAGAGGATGCAGTTTGTCCTGAAAGTGAAGGGGCTGGGATGGAGGTGGCAGCAGGGTCAGCAGAAGGGTGGCACTTAATGACTGAGAGGAAGGTGACAACTGAACTGCAACTGAGGCAGAGAAAGTGGGGCTAAGAGGAGCTGGCACAGATCCAGAGACTTGGCATTTCTTTTCTGTTGGCCAACAAATGGCTCTAAAGTGAGTTTTATCCTTCCTTCTCCATGTTGTCTGCCTCCTGTTGGCACAGAGCCTAACACTAGGTGTGCCACAACACTGAGGGCTTTTGCAATACATAACCTATGGTGTTGATGTTGGTCCTACGGGCAGCTTGAATGGAGACGCCTGTACATCCCATGCATCCCTGTGACTGGTGGTATTTGGGACTGTATCAGTCATTTATCATCTCTCCATAGGCATAGGAAGCTGCTACAGGAGGTACGTGATTATGAGCGAGCTCTGAAGCCCAGTGTCTTCTTGTAGATATATGTGTGTATAAAACACAAGGCACATGCCTCCCCTTGCAGAGCAGACAGGTTGCTTCAGAGCCAGTGCTCTGATGGTGTCTTTGACAGTAGGTGACATGGCAAGCAATGAGTTTGTTCTTGGATGTAGCCTTGGAACTGCTCTCATGCAGCAGTGTAGATGTGTCTTCAGAGCACAAGCGGCAGCTACTTTGTTAGCTTGTGTGACTCATGTCTTTGTGTGTTGGTTTTGGCTGGGATAGAGTGAATTTTCTTCACAGTAGCTGGCAAAGGGCTATGCAGAATGGCACCTTCACCACCTTCTTCTGTGATGTTTTCTCCCTCATCACAATAACTTTTCAGTATCTTGAACATCCTTGGGTAGTTAAAATACTTCTATTGGTATTTCTTAGGAATATTGCTTTGGTTTTCTCTAAGGTTAACAAGCAGTTTAGGAATACGACCTAGGCTCTGTGACAGTATGGTCATGGGTGGCAAGGCATGTGGGAGAATATGGGCAAGTATCTAGAGAACTTCTCACCTCCAATGGTCTGAACCTTCACTCCCGAACAACTGCAGGATCCTGATGAAGTGATAGAATGTTTGAAAAACATAAATGCCATGACTATTTCAAAGAGGCACAACTTACCACACTGTGCTGGGCCCTGGCCAGCATCTACCAAACACTGCATCAAGCAGCATTATGCAGCACCCTCAAGGAGAAGAGAGGATCTGAAAACATACCAACAGACACTATGGCTAAACCAGACACTGTATCTGTTGCCCCTATAACTAAAAAGAAACAATGGAAGCGTAAGTCAACTCATTTAGTAAGGCATGAAGAAGGTTCTCCTAAGAGGGAGCAGGAGAAACAATCAGAAGAGGCAGCCTGTTCTGCAGCAGAGCAGTCACAAGCATAGGAGGAGGGAGTCTGAAACCATGAATGAGACAGAAACCACCTGATCCCTATCCCTAAGTGAGCTGCGAGATATGCAAAAAGATTTTAGCTGTCAACTAGGCGAGTTGATTCTCAGATGGTTACTCCAGTGCTGGGATATTGGGGCCAGCAGTCAGGAATTAGAGGGTAAGGAAACCCAGCAGCTAGGATCCCTTGCTAAGGATAGGGCCATTGACAAAGGGATTGAAAAAAGGAGTCCTTAGGCTTTGGCGCTGACTCCTGTCAAGTGTGAAGGACAGGTACCCCTTCAAGGAAGAACGTGCAAATTCCTGAAGCAAATGGACCACCACTGAGGGAGGTATCCAGTATCTGAGGGAATTAGCTGTGGTGGAGGTGATCTATAACAACCTGGATGACAACCATGTATCCAAAGACCAGGATGAAATCCAGTGCATGCGGTCCATGTGGCAAAAGTTTATACAAAATGTACTGATGTCATACACCAGCACCCTGGTGATAATGAGCTGGACAAACACGGAGGCACCAACTATAGATGAACTGGACAGATAACTCAGAAAGTACAAAGATAATCTTGCTTCCTCCATGCAGGCCTGTGTCTTGGCTTTGAAAGAAGTGACACAAAAATTGTCTGAGCAATCCGAGAAGGATAGATCTTCCTCATGCACTCCAACCAAGGTCTCAGCTATTAGAGTCAGCCTTTTTCTGTTCAAGGGAGAGGGTACTGGTGGCGCACACCTTATGCAATCCTGTGGTTCTNTGGTGGCGCACACCTTATGCAATCCTGTGGTTCTTCTTCTGTGACCAGGGGGAGGACATGAGG
>VYXH01007802.1:0-12295 GCA_013397275.1 Burhinus bistriatus
ACAAAAAAAAACCCAAAAAAACTCTGAAGAGGAATGTTTTGTTTTCCAGGATGAATCTCTGTCCTGGTTTGAGGTAAAACAGAACCAGTTTTCTGTTCAGTAGTTTTACTTTTTAGCTAAGCCTCTTCTAACTGCTGAAATTAACAGCGTATTGTGCAGAAACNATTAACAGCGTATTGTGCAGAAACTGTTCACTCTGAGTGATAAGACAGATGTTTACAGTTGATGCCAAGGAATGGGATGCAGAGAGGCTCTTGCTTGTACTTATAACACCCAAGGCCAGCCAACTTTGTTATTTGCCCTGTTGGAGGGTCAGAAGCGGAAAAGCATAGAGGGGTCACACCTGCGGGGAGGAGCGGACAGGACAGGTGACCCAAAACTGACCATCCCATCTGCCTCATGCTCAGTATAAAAGCTGAGGGATCAAAGGGTCAGCCCTCTTTCTTCAATGGCCGGCGTCCGAGGAGGACTCTGTCTCCCTTTGATCCCAATCCATCCATTCCTAAATCCAGATCCGGAATCCAATTCCCTTCCATCGCTTAGTCCAGTCTGGAACTTTCTCAGTGCCTGCCAGTGGTGTGATCATCATCCTGGGAGCTTGGTATGGTTTTGTATATATCTCATTATTTTCTTTTTATTTTGTTATTAATATTTTTCATTAAAGTAATTTAGTTCCTTCTAAACTCTTAAGTCCATCTGTCATTCACCTCAGTAACCGATCCAGCTTAAACCATGACAGTCTCCTCGAGACGTGACGGGTTTTGGTAGTTTGCAGGCACAGAATAAAATGGAATGTTACTGAGAGGCAAGGAAGATACAAAATGAGTTTTCTCAGTAGAAGAGTAAAATGCCAAATAATGCTAAAGTGCTTTTATCTGCTCTCGGTTTTCAGGTTGTCTGCATTTACCAAATCACCTTGTGTAAAGCTGGCAGGATGTTTGATCAAATCTGCAAATTTAGACATGCAATTTATCAAAAGAGCACATACAAACCCAACAGGTCTCTCTTTGTCTGTAGATTAGAGTCTTTTTAATTTGTTAGTACTTTGTATTACTCCTATTTATACGTATAGCTGATTAAAAAACTGTATTCCATTGCTTGCTACTTTTCATAGCTGTGTGGTTTTGGACTCCACATAAGGTAAAGTGTTACTAAGTTGTATGAGTGGTGTAACCTAGAAACACGGTAGTGTTGCAAGATATGCTTAGCGCTGGTGATTACATACTATCTGCTTTCTCATCCCTCCTATTAATGAATTCATGTCCAGTGATGGTGTTAAGCATGCGGCTCTCAATGAGAGCTTCAAGTGGAGCTTGTAGCTATGACAAGTCTCTAAAAAACCCCAGTAAGTAAGCTGGAAAGCATAATATAAAAGAGCCTGTGAGAAAGGGTCACAAGATCCTTGGGCTAAGTCTGTAAGAAAAAACCTATGACCACCTCATGCCAAAATCTGACTAGTATGACAGCATTTTGCCATCATCTCTAGCTCTGGTTCTTAAAAATATTGTTGCATGCCACTGAAAGCAAAGAGTAGGGGATGTCACTAGCTGTGTTAAACTGGCTCAGGTGTTTCTTCTCACCCACTGAGCCTGATTTACTGCTTTCCCTATTCCTCCAGCACTGCTGTGCTTGACTATCAGGGACTTAGGAAAATGGTTTTATTGGTGCTTCTTGGCTTTCTAGAGATACCTCTGTGGAGTCTGTACCAGGATATTGTGAAAGTTTTGTAAGCTTTGATCCAGACTCATGAAAAGTCAGTAATCTTTTACTGCGTATTGTCTTTTTGGAGTTATCTGGGGAACAGACAGATAGGAGAGCAGAACACTGTTTTCCTGCAGTTGAAATGCCACGTGAAACTAAGTCGTTAGGAACAGGCAGGTATCTAACACATTTTGAAAAATCAATATACTTTCTGTGCTCCCCTCGACACATTAAAAGTATGTCAGATAAACACTATGAGCTTCAGATTGTATTATGCTTTGAAGCATAAACATAAAGTTAATATACAAATTTGGCTTCTGATTTTTCCAATCTAGCTTTACTTTGTGTTAGACATGGAAATTGTATCATCTATTTATCAGACTTATCGGGCTTTGAACTAAATAAAAGGATAATACATTCCTCAGCAAGATGCCTTGTAAGCCAGAGCTGGTTGCTTGACTCTTGGCACATCAAAGCAGAGTGCACCTACTCTGCTGCTCAGGGTTTTTTTTGCATATTTCATTTCCATGTTTGAGTGGCTACCTAACACATCTTGACTTTAATAAATATGCAAAGAAACTGAAGTGTTTGAAAACTAGCAGTTAGGCTTTTCCCTCACATTTTCAAGCCCCAATTCAGCTTGAGCAACATAGCAATCAGATTATGCCAGATACTTGGTTGGAAATTCGTGTTGATTGTTCCAGAGTATACGTTGAATGTTGTGCCTAATGGTGTATTAGTGACTGTGGTGTACAAGCAGGCAGCTATATGGCTATATGTTTGGTGTCTGTATTTGTATCTGTCCATGGACAAAACAATGTGAATGTTTTATGTAAGTGTCTGTCAGTCATTAATTAGCAATGTTAGTACTAAAGTATTTTTCAGTTACAGTTTTTGTGGCTTTGTATAATCTCTTTCTCACTAGGTTAGTGAAAATTGATAGAATTCTAAATGTTTCTGTATGCTCACACTAGAAGAGGTCAGATAGCAGGCAAAGATTGGAGCTGACTATGGTTTGATTTTACTGGCAGGTAAGGTATTTTAAGATGAGTTGCAAGGACAAAATTAAGTGCAGTAAGATTATAAAATATAACTAAGGTCTCTGGGGAGTCCTTATTGTGGCCTTCTAGTACGTAAAGGGCACCTACAAGAAAGCTGGAGAGGGACTTTTTACAAGGGCAGGTAGTGGTAGGACAAGGGGTAACAGTTTCAAACTGAAAAGAGGGTAGATTTAGATTAGGTATTAGGAAGAAAATTTTCACTCTGAGGGTGGTGAGGCACTGGAACAGGTTGCCCAGGGAAGTTGTGGAGGTCCCATCCCTGGAAGTGTTCAAGGCCAGGTTGGCTGAGGCTTTGGGCAACCAGGTGTCCCTGCCCATGGTGCGGGGTTGAACTAGATGACGTTTAAGGTCTCTTCCAACCTAAACCATTCTATGATTCTTCTTTGTTCCTTCATTGCTTGTGTGCAGACAAGTTCCAGTGAAATATGAATTAAGCAGAAGTCCTTTTGAGTAGCAGTAGCATAACTAAGAGTCAGAATTAGCAATATTTTGGATAATTAGCTTCTACCATGATAGAGTACTCTGTGATTGCATTTGGAAGAGTGCTAGTAGTAGAATCCTTTTAAATCAAACTCTAGGTGCATAAATACTTTGTAGTCTCTTGGGAAATAATCATGGAAGTGTTTTAAAGGAGATTTTATTAACATGCTTCAGTTCAGAAATGATTCAGAAATTATTCTTCCCTGTCCGGGTGGTACATGCACTTGTTGCCTGTCATCAAATAATTTGGGTTTGATTGCGGAAACACTTTTGGAATCGTAATTCAGTCAGTGGACTACTTACATTCTTAGTGTTATGGCTGTGCATAAATAATATCAGGATCAGCACCTAGCATTTTGAAGTTTTTAATGCAGAACCATATTGTTACTTGTCCGTCTACAGTTTTCACAGTAAGGCTCTAATAGCTAATTCTTCTGTTTGTGTTGGAATGCATATAAGACCCAGAATTCTATCTATGTATATATTATGCATGCTATTATGTATAAAAAGAATAAAATTCTGTCTTCTCCATTTCTACATTAACTGATAGGAACACTTACTCCCTGATACATTTATTCTCTCCCAGCACTGGTGATGTAGGAGAAGTCTTACGACAAACAAGGAGCTGAGGAAATGAGACACTGAAGCTCAGATTCTCATTGTCTTTTAAATATCTATCTTTCATTAATTTCGATTACTTAAATAATTTTATGTGTCTGGATACAGAGAGCCTCTGACTGAAGAGGGAGTTGTTCCAAGATCTCCTGAGTCCGGAAGGCACACTTTAGTGTTTGGATGGCTATTCCTCCAAATAGCCGCAACAATCTTATTTCTGTAAAGAGGTTAGTTCCTAAATCAATCTGTTCTGTTGAGTGCTATCGTTTCCAAACTTGCACATATATGAATATAGAATTTTGGAAAACTACTTCGTGATTTTATCTATAGTAACTGTTGCTTCTCTTCCTCCCTAAAATGTTTGCTTTGTGGCCATTTTCTTGAAGAAATTATTTCTTTTACAATAATGTATAGGGAATTTAGATATATATTCCCTATGATAATGATGGATGAGGATCTTTCTTAATACAATTAGGGAATGCAGAATAAGATTCAGAGTCTTTTACTTCTCAGTCGTTAATTTCTCATACCTACCCCAAAACTAAGATTAAGAGTGCTCTGAACAGATTGCACCAAGCAATGTAGTACTGGAAAAAGACCTGACATTTCAGTCACACAATAGGCAAATTCTGTGCTTCTCTGTTCACAAATGACAGATACAACATTTTTGTTTAGACACTGCCTGAGAAACATGGTTAGCAAGCATGCTAGCTAGTGAGTCTGGGCAGCTGTTATTTTACAGGTCCAAAAGAATAATATGTTAAACTCCTATTAATATTTTTAATTATATATTCTTTTGTGACAGCCATTTTATTTAGGAGTGAAAGGTAATAGTCTTCCTCCAGTACTCCTTCCTTGCTCCCTCTGCCCCTGCCATAACATATTGTGTCAACTGTATTAGCCCATGAGATTTAGCAAACTGAAATTGTGCTCCCCATACCATCCTGGTTCTCCAACAACGGATGGAGAAGACAGTAAAAATATCTAACGAAATAGTCCACGAAGGACAAAGAAGTATCTTTTAATCTTCTTTCACAGTCATCTTCAGCTAGTAATTCTGCACTTTTTCTTTCAACCCTAAACCGAGCCCTAGCTGGAACCATAGACTAGGGACCACACTTCATTTACAGAGCCAGTAATTTTGCAACCTGTTTCCTTTGGCAGCACTTTTCCAGCAGCTCTCTAAATCTAGCTCAGCACTTTCTCTTTTTCTTTGTAAGTCTAACCCTGAGGGGCTGATCAGTAGGCCAGGAGACCCTAGCCGCGTGCTTAGTGCTTCTTACTAGGAGCATTCTTCAAGCAGCCCTTACTTGCACTTGGCAGCTCCTTTGCAGTACTTTTAAAGCCCTACTCTGGTTATGGTGCTGCATTTCCTCTGAACTCTGAAGTCTGATCATTTCCCTGAACCTACCCAGGGACCCCACTCCTTCTAGATACTTGATATTCTTTAAATGGGAATGTGTCAATGGGACAAAGATCAGGTTCTGTATGGAATGATTTCTATTTGTCTCAGCTTTCTTTAGTCCTCTGAAACATTTCACTTTTATGTTTCAATTTTAGCTTTTAACAATTGCAGTGAATCCTGGGTATAATCTCAAGAGACTTGCTCAAAGACAGAAAGGAAGTCTAAAGCGGTAGAAGTTTAAATCTGAGACTTGAGTCCCACCTAGCCAATGGATTCACTTTTCTTTCTCGAGGTCCTGTTAGCTTCTGGGTACATTGCAGTCTGTCTTGATATAGAGGCCACTAAATTATTGAAAATTGAAGCTAAGTGCTTATTAGATAATGATCAGAATCTTCTAAGACTTTTGGGTTTTCTTTTGCTTTGGTTGGCTCTGAATGAAACAATCTGATTTGTATTCACTTCATGTGTCTTTAGACTCTTTTAGCAGATGCGAGTTCTCTGTGAAGAGTATACAGAAGCTGGCCAGTAGGCTGCAGGAGATTAAGCAAGCAAAAGAAAAATTAATCTTTTTCCCTTACCTCCCTTTCACCCTTTGACTATTTTTTTTGGAAGATAAAGGCATAGACTGGTTCCCAGAAGCCCTGCTTCCTTTGAATGAAACCATTTCTATGCCCTGCCCTTGTGTGGTAGGCTGTGTCACTTTTCAAATTCTGTTGCTAAAGATCGTGCATTTCATCTTACAGATATAGCATGGTATCTGGCTTTAGAGTGGAAGGCTTGCTGCTTCTTCAGCACTTAAAGTGTTATCAGCTTTTTATATGTGCCTCGCAAATTATGAGGATCAAAGCATTTAGTTGAAAACCAGCCATGATATGAAGCTGCAATTGAAGATGAATAGTCAGAGTCCAACTGAAAAGTATAGGAGAAACTTTTAAATCCCAGTACAGGTAGGTAATTTTTTCTTCACTGGCCAACACAATGGAAACGATAAACCTGAATTTATACAAAGTGTTGTCAGTTGGTTGCCAGAGTGAAAAAATACCTGACAAATGATAGCTCCATTGCAGTGGAGGACAATCACTTCCCTAGTCCTGCTGGCCACACTATTTCTGATATAAGCCAGGATGCTATCACCCTTCTTGGCCACCTGGACACACTGCTGTCTCATATTCAGCCAGCCATCGACCAACACCCCCAGGTCCTTTTCTGCCAGGCACCTTTCCAGCCACACCTCCCCTAGCCTTTAGTGCTGCATGGGGTTGTTGGGACCCAAGTGCAGGACCTGGCACTTGGCCTTGCTGAACTTCATACCATTGGCCTCAGCCTATTGATCCAGCCTGTCTAGATCCCTCTGTAGAGCCTTCCTACCCTTAAGCAGGTCAACACTGCCACCCAACTTGGTGTCATCTGCAAACTTACTGAGGGTGCACTCGACCCCTTTGTCCAGGTCATTGATAAAGATACTAAACAGAACTGGCCCCAATAGTGAGCCCTGGGGAACACCACTTGTGAGCGGCTGCCAACTGGATTTAACTGCATTCACCACAACTCTTTGGGCCTGGCCTTCTAGCCAGTTTTTGACCCAGCAAAGAGTACACCCATCCAAGCCATGAGCAGCCCATTTCTCCGGGAGAATGCTGTGGGAAACAGTGTTGAAGGCTTTGCTAAAGTCCAGGTAGACAACAGCCACAGCCTTTCCCTCATCCACCAAGTGGGTCACCTTGTCATAGAAGGAGACCAAGTTAGTCAAACATGACCTGCCTTTCATAAACCTGTGCTGACTGGGCCTGATCACCTGGTTGTCCTGTACGTGACACATGATGACACTCAGGATGATCTGCTCCATAATCTTCCCAGGCACCAAGGTCAGATTGACAGGCCTGTAGTTCCTTGGATTCTTTTTCCAGCCCTTCTTGTAGATGAGCATCACATTTGCTAACCTCCAGCCAACTGGAACCTCCCCAGTCAGCCAGGACTGCTGATAAATGATGGGAAGTGGCTTGGTGAGCACCTCCACCAGCTCTCTTAGTACCCTCAGGTGGATCCCATCTGCCCCCATAGACTTGTACATGTCGCAGTGGTGTCGTAGGTTGCTAACCCTTTTCCCTTCAATTATGGAGACTTCATTCTGCTCCCTGTCTTCCAGCTCAGGGGGCTGGGTACCCTGAGAACCACTAGTCTTAATCCTAAAGACTGAGGCAAAGAAAGCCTTAAGTACCTCAGCCTTTTCCTCATCCTTGATGACTATGTTTCCCCCCACATCCAATAAAGGATGGAGATTTTCCTTAGCTCTCCTTTTGTTGTTAATGTATTTATAAAACATTTTTTATTGTCTTTTATGGCAGTAGCCAGATGAAGTTCTAGTTGGGCTTTGGCTCTTCTAATTTTCTCCCTATGTAGCCTCACAGCATCTTTGTAATCCTCCTGACTTGCCTGCTCCTTCTTCCAAAGGTCATAAACAGTCTTTTTTTCCCCTGAGTTCCAGCCAAAGCTCCCTGTTCTGCCAGGCTGATATTCCCCACCTGCTCGTCTTTTGGCACATGGAGATGGCCTGCTCCTGTGTCTTTAAGATTTCCTTCTTGAAGAATGTCCAGCCTTCCTGGACTCCTTTGCCCTTCAGGACTGCCTCCCAAGGGACTCTTTCAACCAGTCTCCTAAACAGGCCAAAGTCTGCCCTCTGGAAGCCCAAGGTAACAGTTCTGTTGCCCCCCCTCCTTACTTCTCCAANTGCCAGGCTGATATTCCCCACCTGCTCGTCTTTTGGCACATGGAGATGGCCTGCTCCTGTGTCTTTAAGATTTCCTTCTTGAAGAATGTCCAGCCTTCCTGGACTCCTTTGCCCTTCAGGACTGCCTCCCAAGGGACTCTTTCAACCAGTCTCCTAAACAGGCCAAAGTCTGCCCTCTGGAAGCCCAAGGTAACAGTTCTGTTGCCCCCCCTCCTTACTTCTCCAAGAATCGAAAACTATAATTTCGTGATCGCTGTGCCCAAGATGGCCTCCGACCATCACATCACCCACAAGTACTTCTCTGTTCACAAACAACAGGTCCAGCGGGGCACTTTCCCTAGTTGGCTCACTCACCAATTGTGTCAGGAAGTTATCTTCCACACACTCCAGAAACCTCCTAGACTGTTTCCTCTCTGCTGTATTGTATTCCCAGCCGATATCTGGTAAGTTGAGGTCCCCCACAAGAACAAGGGCTAGCGATTGTAAGACTTCTCCCAGCTGCTTATAGAATATTTCATCTCCCTCTTCATCCTGGTTGGGGTTGTCTGTAACAGACTCCCAGCATGCTATCTGCCTTGTTGGCCTTCCCCCTGATTCTTACCCATAGACACTTAACCCTCTCATCACCATCATTAAGCTCTAGACAATCAAAACACTCCATAACATACAGGGCTACCGCAACGCTTCTCCTTCTCTGCCTTTCCCTTCTGAACAGCCTGTAGCCATGGATAGCCGCACTCCAGTCATGGGATTTGTCCCACCAAGTTTCAGTAATGGCAACTATATCGTAGTTTTCCTGCTCCACAGTGTCTTCCAGCTCCTCCTGTTTGTTGCCCGTGCTGGGTGCATTGGTGTAGAGGCACTTCAGCTGGGCTGTTGTCCATGTCACCTTTTTAGAGGAACACTCATTAATTCCTTTGATGTGTTTCCCTAGTGTTTCCCTGTTGACTCCTATTACCTCAGGGGCCCCTAGATCATCTGTGTAATACCTCAAGGGTGCTGCAGTGTAGCCAGCGTGTTTCAGAGCAAAAGGGTGAGGGCATTTGCTAGCACCCCACCCCTCTAACCTTGGCATGCCATCCCACAGCTTGTCACAGGCAAGCCTGTTATTATCCCCTTCCTCGTTCAAGCCTAGTTTAAAGCTCTGTCAATAAGCCCTGCTAGCTTGTGAGCAAAGACCCTCTTTCTCCTTTGAGAAGGGTGAATCTCATCTGATGCCAGCAAGCCTGGTGCTGTGTAGGCCATCCCATTATCGAAAAACTCAAAATTGTGCCAGTGATATCAGCCACTGAGCCATGTATTAATAGACTGGGCCTGTCTGTTTCTTCCTTTGAGTGAAGAAGGTGTATTTTTTTCTGTCTATAGTATCTTCATTGATAGGCCAACAGAAAAAGCAGGTAGCAATTTAACCCCATGAACTAGTAATTAAAGGTAAAGAACACTTCTCTTCTGTGTTGCAGAATATTACTTTGTGGGAAATGTTGCAAGACAGTTTACTAACTCCAGTCCCAATCTATGTTAATAAACTTACTCACTACAAATTTTGTTGCTGTAGTGTAAACTAATTTCCCCTGTGGATGCATAGCAATAAATATTGGCTGAATTAAATTATGGACACAGAGATGTAGTGAAAAGGAGCTTTTGGCCAGAAGCTATCAGGTGTGTGAACTAAACTGATGATTGAAGCAATCATTCTGTCAATGATATGTTCTAGCAGCTTGGCCTGTGTTTATTTCTGCATATTGAGTATAAGTAAATATCTCAATGGAAGTAATGTTCTAGTGAAATACAGTGAACCAATATCTAGTATATTTTGTTGTCTCTTTTAGCAGAGACATTGATTATGTTTGGCCTAATTGCAAATTGCTTCATGGAGAAGTTATTCTCTTTTGTGAATTTTGTTCTAACAGAAAATTCAGAACACAGGTTTTACATATAAAATCAACATGAACATTGCTCTGGAGAAGAAAGTGGACAAAAGACTCCAATGCAACTTATGTTCCATGTGAACTTTAGTTTGAAGACTCAAACAGCACAATATTGCAATTTGAGCTGGTTCTTAAGGGCTGGAATCCCTCATTTTTGAGGAATGGAGAAGCTACTTGGAAGTAGTAGTGTAATAGGTAGCCTTGAAGCACTAGTTTAATAGGATACTAATGCCCATTCAAAAGAAAGAGCAGAAATTCATTAATACAGGAATATGATAATAGAATACAAAAGGAATGGTCACTTAGCTGCCTAGAAAAGTCAAAAGCATGATGTATAATGTTAGGTTTCATGGTTTGTGGTGGCAGCTGAGGTGTGCTTTTTTGGCTTTTCCTTTTCTTGAACTCTGTGCATGATGAACTAATTACCCATTTCAACTGGTTATACTTCCATACAGTGCAAAATTCGGTTGTGATAAATTTCTAGACAACTCGTTTTTATAGTAAGGCCTAATCATGACTGTCATCCCCTAAAGACATCTTTGAAATACCATATTGGTAATTAACACTGGAAAATAAGCATCAGTCTCAGTAGGAGACTGAGAAGTAATTTTTATCTCTGTAGTGTTTATAAAGGAGAGCAGTAGTACCAGTACTGATAATAGAGTGAAACATTACTGGAACGGGAGGGTAAAGTACGATAGCAGAGGGAATGGCAAAATGGAAATAATAATCCAGATAGAAGAGATTATCAGAAGATTAATGAAATACAGTGGTGAAAACTGAGTCTGGTTTTGTGGAATGCCTGGGGATTCAGTAATTCAATTAGAAGTACCACAGTAATTAAAACTTTGGGCAAACTATAAAGTTCTACTATCCAAAAGATCCAGCTGGGTAATGAGGCAACTAAAATGATGGCAAATATGATCATACAGGGAACCTTGCTGTCATATGCAAAGTAATGGTTTTCACAAGTTAAGCCCTGAAGCCCTTTATGAGAGTGAGTACAAGAGGAATTTCTTTGAGCTATGCAATGAACATTTGGAAAATTTATCAGATGAATGCATGCGTAAAAATTGAAACAAAAAATAGTATTTTTTTTTTAGTCTAGACCTGTTCCTACTATAACTTTAGGTTTTTAAACCACGTGAACCTGTCACCTACGTTTTTCTCAAATGCACTACGTGTAACCTGTAAAGAATTACATGTCCAAAAGATGGACAAACTGTACCTAGCCACCTAGCGAAACGCTTGCAAAGGGAAGTTGTGTGGTGTTCATTTCGCTGGTGTGCAGAGGGAACGGCTCAGTGTCAACAGCAACAAGGCATGGTTGAAGTCACATTGTATTAAGCTGCCCTTTAAATACGTAAGATTCAGTAGTCAAAGTTTGTATCGTCACAGAGATAACACAGACTCGTCATTTTGATTTGGACTTGAAATCTGGTTTTCTGCCTTTTGCATATATAGATTAATTCCTGGGTGGTGGAGGGTTTATTTATTTATTTTATTCTATTCTTACCCAGTTTCTGCTTATCTTCTTCAGCTAAGCAGTTTTGTGCCTTGTGTGATACACATTGTAAATGATTTTGCTTAATATTTCTTAATAGACTTTTACCTCATAAATGCATAGTAATGTGAAACAGTCATGAACAGATTTATGAGCAGATAAGTTGATGATTGGTTTGTTGAAAAAAAATAACCGATAATTCATAGAAGTATGATTTATTCTCACAGAAGAGAATGGGATGTAATAACATCTATTTTTCAGTCCTTCTGTGTCATTCTGGCACTTCAAAGATAATAGGTCAGCAATAAGTCACTTTATTATTGGTGTAATGTAATGCTGACAGTTTGAGGTAGGACATTTATAAAAGATAGGTCATTTAGAATAATATAAAATTACAATGAGAGAAATGCTGAAATTGCTCACACCTGAGCATTCTGTGGTAGGAATTTTGCCTGAGTTCTGAATAAAGGTTTAGCCTTGATGTATTCCAAACTACTGTAAGTGTTTGCTTTAAAGTGGAAAACCCCCAAATTCTGAAATAAATGCACCAGCATGGTACCAAGTACAAGCACATTGATTCTAACATGCCATTTCTCTCTGCTAGTTTGTCTTTCTGTACCTATTTGTCCATTCTTCCTTCTTGATTCATGAAGAAAAAGCATTAGCACACATATTCTTCCAGTATTAAATCTTGAAAGAATGCACTTCTGACTATTACCCTTGAACTGTTTTGAAGAAAGCAAGGGAAATGTGCATGTTTTTACTTTAATTGGTTGTTGTTGTTGGGGTTAGAAGACCCTGAACTGTGATCCACTTCTCCCCCTCCCCCCTTTTTTTTTAAAAAAAAAAAAAAAAAATTTTTTTTGGGAAAAT
>VYXH01007802.1:12359-48688 GCA_013397275.1 Burhinus bistriatus
TTTTTTGGGAATACTTAAAGAATTTTTTTCTTTGTTTCTACTGTCTCAAGAAAGGTTAAATTCCCTTTCCTTCTCATGACTGTTGACACTGTGGGCATAAATTATTTCCTTTGAGGCAGCTTGAATGACATTGTGTCTAGGAGAAATTTCATGCATGTTTATCAAGGTACTTTTCTTTTTCTCTTCTGAAGGGAGGGCTGAAATCTTGGCAGTGTGTTTAAAATAACGTAGTTCTATTGTGCATTAAGAACAACTGTCTATTCCAACTCTAGATGTAACAAAGTCCTTGAATAGAAAATTTTCTGGGGAGAGGAAAAAAAGACAAAATGATCATTGCTAAATGAAGTATTACATCTTATGGCACATAAGTGGATACTTTGTGATGAGTATAGTCTTTATTTAAACAACTGTATGATCCTTGTGATTATGCATAAATCTTCAAAATGTGAGTCACTGATGTAACAGGCTCTGTCTGAATCTGTAAACCATTGAATAATAGCAGCATGATAGCAGATGCTGACTTATAGCCGCAATGACACATCAGACTTTAGTATCAGTATGACTGTTTAATTGCTGCTTACTTATAGGAAAGTAGAGGATTGATCATATAGCAGGTTTACAAAATACCTAAGCAACGTTTTCTTTCAGCATGCCAGATGAAGCTGAGGGGAATACCATTTCTTATTTCCACCTTTCATGATGAAGAAAGAGCTCAAGCTAAAGTGTTTAAGTGAGAGAATACTCTACTGTTCTTGAGAGCTTGTAACAGATGCACAATTGTAAATAATTCTTAGTTTGTCAGCTCAGATGATGAGATCTGGGGTCATCTTTTTATTGGTCCTTGTCTGAAATCCTTGTGAAGGGATAGACCTTTTGTTTGTTACCTGTTCTTACAAAGAGCAGGAACACAAAAGCTGGTAATTGTTCCAGTGTTTGCAGCCCTGTTATTCAAATCCTTAGAAGCCACAAGGCTTGCCATTAGTACTGAAACTTGAATGCTTTTTAAAACAAAGCTTTGTGTTTTAAGGACTACTTATTGGTATATGTCAAATCCCACCCCTCAAAATTCACTATGAGCTATTGTTTATTCTTCTAGCATTTTCATCTGGTAAGGACAGATCTTGGGCTAATGGAAACTACAATGGCTTAGCTGAAATCCACAGCAGCACCAACTTCTACCTTGCATATCAGCTTTCCCTACAAAATTTAATAATTATGAATAGGATTATGTTATGTGATTTATTGTTGCTGCCTAACTGTGCAACAGGACTGTTCTTAGTAGTATAGGCAGGAATGCTTCCCACTGACTAAAATCAGTCTGTGAAAAGAATTCCTCTAACTACTTCTATAAATACAAGGAAAGGTTAGTAGATAAACTGTCTTTATAACTAGGGGTTTGAATTAGTGCCTGTATGTGGATCCGAACAGAATGCACGTGGTCTACACACTCTTAAAATCAATACAGTTTGCTCACATCTTGAAGGCATTGAGTAAGATTTTATTCAAAAGTAGCTTAAGAGAAAAACTCCTTTAAAAGCAAAGTTCAGCCACTATACTGAAAGACAGCAGAAAACCTAAAAGCTCCTGACAGAGTTAATAATCTAAAAATAAATCTAAAGTTGCTAAATTAAAAAAAAAAAAAAAAAGACTTCTGAAAGGCTAGTGATATGACTGAAAGAAAACAGTCTTTACAAAGAGAAGGCAGAGAGGAAGACAGGTAAGTTCAAAGTCACTCATCTCAGTTCCTTCCAAATATGACCTGTCTGATAAATGTCCCCTCCACATCACTCTTAATGGATTCTATTAATGATAGTTTCCACACCAAATAGAGCTGCTTCTGAGCTGTTTCTTGCTCTTCTACAGGGACTCTGGAATCTAGTCCTTTTTCAGTTGTATATTTGGGTAAGGGGATGGGGCTGGAGGAGTGGAACACAACACGACTGTTACCCAGAGTCCTGGGTGACCAAGGAGAGAGTGGTTACATTCCTACCTCTGGTAGTAACACTGAACTTAATGTAGACTAGTGCACCCTGCAGTCTGACGGGCCTGGCAAATGCCGGGGACGGGGGGAGGGACAAAATCTGCAGCACGACAAAGTAGCACATTGATCTAACTGTGATCTTGTTGCTGTTAACAGCATTTTGAATAGATCCTAGGCGGCCGCCGTTTAGGCAGTTATATTGAGTGTTTCCCTGTATTTTTCTCTTTCCCCTTCTCTCTCTCTCTCCCCTTCTGTCTCTTCTCTCTACATCCCCTTTCAATTTTATTTTTCAGGTTACTTCATCAATGTAGAAGAGAACATGGTTTACCCATTGAAATCTACGCTGGTAACACAATAGCTTCTCAGTAGACTCTTCTCATGAATATCAGTAAGGAGTTCTGCATAAGAAATTATTGTGAGTTCTTTTTATTTTCCTATTGGCTTTGCATCTGTAAAGAGCAATTGATCAAGGGTCAGAACCAGTCTTACCTGTATCTTGACATTTTCTGTTAGAAAATATGAATTAAAATTTCAAACCAAATATAGTAACTGACCTTATGAAATGAGTTATAAATATTTTCTGCTTTTTTTCCTTTGGTTCTGAAAGTAGAACTCAGTTCTAGTTCATATTATTTTGGGAGATCTAGAAGTTTATTCTGTCTTTTAGGATGCAAAATTGATCTGGGAATGAAAGAGGATGGATCTTTTTCAAATATGTAATAGTTTCTGTCCACTCAAGCCTAAAACAGGGATAAAATAACTTAAGCCAGGTAACCTGGCTACTGCAGAAGCAAACAGGCGTACACACAAAATCTTTCACAAGATTCAAGCCTTAAAATTAATATGGGTAGTGTATTGACTTATTAGTATAAACTCCTTCCCCGAGCACCACCACTGCCAACACTACCCACCCCCCCAACAAAAAAAATTTCCCCAAACTAATGAATTATTGTTGACTTGAAAACTTGAATTTGATTTGCTATCCCCTATAAACTAATATTTAGCTAATTGCTAGTACTCATGACAAGTTTTTGTGAATTTGTCATGAAAAAAATGAGTCAACATAGAATGCAATTTTCTGTTCATCACTCAGTATTGATGACATGCCAGTCACACAACAGAAATTATTCTGAGAATGATTATTTAAAACCTTTATTGCCAGAATGAACAGAAAGCATCTTTAGCAGGTGGAAAGACCTAATTTTATTTGGAGATGGCTCAGGTCATAACGCAAAGGCTACCTCTATAAGAACTTGTCACACCTTATATCTGTATATTGTATAAAGCTTAAGGATGGCCATACTGCATAATGATCATATCAGAAACATGTGTGGTCATGTAAACTAATAACTGAAATGGTCTCAGTTGAAGTTACTGAAGAAATTCTTCTGAGAATTTACATCAGTATGTGTCAGAAATAGTTTCAAATCAGTGCATAAGCTAGTAAAATGTACTGCCAAATATTTCATTTCATGGAACAGATAGCTTAAGTCGCTTTTCTAATTAGGTCCCTGATATTGTTTCTAGAAACAATTTGTAATGTCATGCCCCACTCAGACCCGCTCAGGAGAGGGGGGCGGGGCTGTGACTCAGATTTGCAAAACCCCAGTGGTGTGGACTAAGGTGAGACAACTCTCAAGGCCCTTAATACAAACATTTATTAGATTCCCACAGTGATTAATATATGTCTTAACTAGGTCTACAATAATTGGTTAGGTATACAACAAATTATGGCAAGTGGTAACGTATGCCTTGCTTTACTTAGCAACAGATATACAATGAATTATGGCGAGTGGTAAAGTATACCTTGCGTTACTTACTTAACAACTTTAAAAGAGAAGAGAAAGAGAAACAGAGGGGTAAAAAGAGAGAGAGCGAGGGAGAGATAAAGATCACCGGTCCTGGTTCTAACGTTGGTCCAGTCAACGGGGGGGGGGGTCTCTGGTTTGTAGAAGGGCTCCTCTGTGTAAAATCTCCCCAGGGAAAAAAGTAGTTCCAAAGAGAGAGTGTGTCTGTCAGTCAGTCCCCCCAGGGGCACTTATTCTCCCCTTTTATGTTCATCGTATCAGTATGACCTGCCCCACTATTATGGTGACAGTTCCATCTCAGGTTTTCCACCTCCCCAGGTGACATGTAGTATGATTTGGGTGGAGGGATGAGTGCTATAGTCATATATGTTTAGCATGATCTCAATAATTTTCATTAGCATATGCAGGGGTGTCAACTTTAATATGCATTTCACGGATAATGAGGCAAAGGTCATCATCGGGCATAGTAGCCCTCCAAAGAAACAAAGAACTACACAGATTCTTGGTATCTTGTCCTTGCTGAGGAAAAGCAGAGCCGTCCTGTCTCCCTCCTCCAGATCCGGGCGAGTTTCTTTCCCACCTGAGTAAGCAGGTGTTAGCCTTATCAGTTCTTTGAACATAAGGCCTGCTTTATTCGCCCCATGACTATAGCTACATTTCAAGGCACTTGCGAGAGCTTGAGACATTCCTCAGTGAAGCTTGGGGGGCCTCCTCCTCCTCCCTTTCGTCTCTCACCATTTGTTTTGGGGAATTTACAAATTGACTCTTACACCTCAGGGTCAAATTTACTGAGAACTGACCAGTGCTACAGTGGTGACCAGGCCTCCTCCTTCAGGCGAATTCCAGAGATATTTGTGCATATGAGGGTGTTGAAGTGTAAGAAAAGAGATAATTTGTTTTGTTAACTAAATAAATTCCTTATCTACAGCCTGACTTTTAATATGCATAATTTTTTAAGGCTAAAATTCCATTCTTCAAAATGCTATAGAGTATAAATTTAAAAGATTGCTTACATTATTGGGAAGGATACTTCACTTACTGCAGGAAACGCCACGTGAAATTCATGGGGTTTGCTATTCAATAAACAAGTTTAGAAATCAATGGGAATCCTTTCTCCTTAGAAGTTCTGGCAACAGACAGTCAGGGCAGTGAAATAAACAAGTAACAAATATTCCCAGAATCTTGCAAATAGATTAAAACCCTTGGAAGCTCTCCTGGTAGAGTCCATCTCAGTAATTTTCACCCTGCAGCCAGGAGCAGCACTGCAGAAATTACATTAAAATGGTGTAATAAGTGAGATGGAAAACTAAACTGCTGCTTTCAGAGTTTCTTCAGGGAGCAAGAGTTGAAGTGTCAGGTTGAATTTCCATAATCGAAACATACTTTGTAAAGCTATGCCATTTTATGTGATCTGTTTTGTTATATTGTTTTAACCTCTTTTCTGGGTATGATTTTATTATACAGCAAGTTTTCCTTTTTAAATTAAAGCAGCAACAACAATATAACACATCTGCTACAGATAGAAATATCACATAAAAAGGAATCTGTGGTGTTAATGTAAAAATGTGGTAGAAATATTCTATATTCTTGTTTTGAGTGCTGCTCCTGTGGCTCTACTCTTTTAGCATTTTTAGAGTGACATTGAAAATCAAATGTTATGTGAAAAGTGCTTTGCATATCAGGTATACATAAAGACTTTTTCTTCAGAAAAGTCAGTTAATCAGCATTTGAATCTCTGTAGAGAGAAGGGCAGAGACCTTTGAAAATATGAACAACATAAATGTCCAACTCATACCTGGTCCTTACATTCACATCATTTGTTCTCAGAATGCCTTGGATACTCTAAATTCGGACTTACAGTATTTTCCTTATGGAGGGAAATAGAGATGAAGCCATCTTCCATAGCTATGGGACATGTAGAGTAGCTTAGGTAGAGGAAGTAATGGTTTTAGTGCATAGTAGTGTGGTGTGTTCTCTCCAGGATCCCTCCTGAGGTATTGCTCCGCTTACGTACACCTTCCTTCCCTATTGCCAAAGTAGTTTATTTTGCAGAGTTGAACTCAACGTGACTAGAACTCCTCCTAGGCTGGGAATTTAATAGGTGTGACTTTTCAAATACAACGTTTATGAAAAAGATTGAATAAGTAAGAAAGCAGGAATATAGAAGAACTTCATAAAGCTAAGAGGCAGGCTACAGATTTTGGATAGTGTAATAGCAACAGTTTTATAGTTGTTGGATAAGGAATTTTTTCTGAGCTGCCTTTGAACATAGATGTGTCGATTTAGCCTTTAGACAGTAATTTATGAAAGCTAGGAATTATATTTTTGAATAATAAAACTCAACTTGACAATAGATGAATCATAAGGATTAAAGCTAAGATTTTTAAATGGTAAAATTTAAAATGATAGACTCGAGCTTATAACTAAATTGTTCACAGACAACTGTGCTGAATGTTTTTCAAAGATGATTTATGCAGGAAAAATTATGGATGTTCAAACAAAATAATTCAAATCTTATCAGCATTAATCAGAAAGAATACAGAATGATAGTATTTTAATTAAAGTAACTCAGTTACCAGCTGATCTAATTCAGCGTGAATCTAAAAAATTCCTCTGAGAAGGGCGGGAGCTTGTATTCCAGAAGACAGAGTAGTTTTCTATCTTTATTTAGCACTGACATGTTTAAGTCAAGTTTTCCTTGCTCTTTTTCATGCTAACATAAAACTGTATATAGACAGAACTGGCTTCCAGGGAGAAGAGAGTGAGATGATAGTGTCTCTTTTGAAAACATCTATTGACTGTAGACTATTTTATATAATTTTGTGGGGAATAGTAAAATAAATCCTTTTCATCTCTTTTATTAGGATCAATGGAATAGAAATAACAGTGGTCTGATTTCACTTTAATCTCTTCATGGTCCAAATGATGACTGGTACAAGGACAAGTCCTGTACAATCAAATTGGGATACAGCAGAAAACAAAAGCAGTCAGTCATTGCACCTTGAGTATAAGATAATGTTAAGACAAGACAGAATTCCCACAGGAATTCACTGAGTAGAGACTGACCAGCAAAAGGTAGCGTGTCATTGTGGAACTAATATAATTTAGTGATTTCCTCATGTTTTTAATGGTTAAAAAAAAAACCCCAACAACTCTAGTTTTGGAACCCAAAACCTTTGAGCTCTCTGGCAGTAGAAACTGGCAGTTTGTACGAGTTTTGGCTGGGATAGAGTGAACTTTCTTCATAGTAGCTTGTATGGTGCTATGCTTTGGATCTGTGCTGAAAGCAGTGTTGATAACAGAGGGATGTTTTGGTTATTGCTGAGCAGTGCTTACACAGTGTCAAGGTCTTTTCTGCTACTCAACTGCACTGCCAGTGAGTAGGCTGGGGGTGCACAAGAAGTTTGGGGGGCACACAGATGGGACAGCCGACCCGAGCAAACGAGAGGGATATCCCATACTATGTGATGTCATGCTCAGCAATAAAAGCTGGGGGGAAGAAGGAGGAAGGGGAGGATGTTTGGAGTTACGGTGTTTGTCTTCCCAAGTAACCATTACACGTGCTGGAGCCCTGCTTTCCTGGAGATGGCTGTACACCTGCCTGCTGATGGGAAGTAGTGAGTGAATTCCTTATTTTGCTCTGCTGCGTGTACAGCTTTTGCTTTACTTATTAAACAGTCTTTATCTCAACCCGTGATTTTTTGCACTTTTACTCTTCCAGTTCTCTCCCCCATCCCATTGGAGGAGAGTGAGTGAGCATCTCTGTGGTGCTCAGCTGCCTACCAGGGTTAAACCACAACACACTCTCAGCATCAAACTTCATTCTTGATGGAAATTTGTTTAGTTTGAAACAGATACTACATTTTCAATGACAGGTTGTAACATCCTGCATAATCTAGTAGTATGAATAGATGTAAATTTGATTTAAATTATGGCAATAATGTAGTGTTATGTACTGATGCAACCCAAAAAACAAACCCATGTTGTCAAGAGTCTAACTAGAGGGAGTAGCTTGTTTGGGGCTTTTCCAAGTCCTCTATGTTTTATTAACTCAACCATGGTGCATACTAAGATATCAGGAGATGAGTTTACATTCTTCCAGGGTTAAATGTTTCGTTAATCAATCAAATTGCAACTGTTTGAAGAATTTGCTTTCTGAAACCAGTATCAGCATTAAGATGACTCTTTATTTCTTACATCTACATGTACAATTAAATATCTGAAACTATTTGATCATCTTTTATTCTTAAAGACAGCCCTTGCCACTTTTCTTTATTCCAATTTTGTATATGTGGATTCAGTCTTCCGTTACCTTGAGACGGACAAAACTAAAAGTCATTGAGAGGATTTGTGTAAAGATGCTGATGAGAAAGGCTAGGATAACTCTTGCACCATATGCTCCATGAAATCTCAAACTGAGTATTCTTAACTGTTAAATTTCAAAGAATATACAGTCTTAGTGAGATATTTAAAGTGTAAGCATAATTACACAGATTATCACATGGAAGAGAAAACGAAGAGAAAATGATAAATATAATCTTTAGGTATTATTCTAATCTGAAGGTTGCCTGGTTATGAAACTGTCTTTCCGTGTTTCCAAAAGGCTAAGTTGCATGAAGAGAAAACAATGCAAAAAAATTATTTCTTGGAAGCTAACTACCATATGGCTGTTTGTCAGTTGCAATGGTTTACTGCTGGTAGATAGACTGATGGTAACGTTCTCACAAATATTTGAGATGGATGTTGTTAACATAGCCGTAATGTTTGGGAATGCAGGTGAAGCTGTTGGAGAGATACAGTCTTAATGTGGACAGAGGCACTTAATAGGACATATAAGTACTCCTACTTTGTGGCCATAAGATAATTACTGATAATGCAGTGTAACAATAGGGTTTTTTGATTAAAAATTGATATTGTGTGTGGAAAAGTATTGTCAATATATTGGTTTGGTTATATGTAAGTGGAAATTTGCTGGAGATTTAGTGCGCTACAAATAAGAACTTGCACTGTGCTTATGTTGTTGTACCAAACCTCTTGCAATTTTTAGATGTATGCATTTGCTTTGTGGCCAGATTGCACGCTCTCAGAATCCTGAAAAAGGTGTGTCTACAGAGCTGCTTCTTTGTTATTTTTGAGGGTGACGCAACAATGTTTTTATAGTAACAAGATGTGATTATGTTAATTGAAGATAGTCTCTATTTTAATGAGGTTGAAGTACAGTTTTGTAACAGTGGGCGCTTTAGTTGGAAGGTTTTGGAGATCACCTGGCTGTGGAGGTGGATATATTTCCAACTGAACAGAGGCGAAGATGAACCTCCTGCCAGGGACTGCTTTTGAGGGAAGCAAGTAGTTCTTGCAAGAGTGTATTTTTAGACAGTATGCTGCTTTTCAGGTATATATACACTGATGAACAGAAGTGACATCTCTGAAATATTTTCACAGTTTAGAAGTGTAAATGGGGTGAGGACCTACAGATGTTCACCTTGGCAACTCTGTTTTATCACCTAGCTATTAAAAGGTTTTGAGGGGACAAGAGCAGAGGCTGAATCCCAATCTTAATTTTGTGTAATTTGTTAATACCTGTGTAAGAATACCACTGTGAAGCTACGCATTTCCCAGACGTAGGACATGTCTATCCTAAACCTGCCTTATTTACTTTATGTTAAGCTTGTGGTTCTCTTGATCTTTGGTATCCTGTGTGTGCTTTGGTGTATCTGAGATCTGTCTGTCATCAGTTCAGTCTTTCACTGTAGGTGAATGAACACTAAGGCAATTTCAAAGCTCATACAAGTCTGTAGCTGTGACAGGTACGAAATTCCAAATAAACACTTTTTTAAATACTTCTGTTACATCTTCAGTTTCCACTAAAATCAATCAGCATTGAGAATACCCTGTTCCTTATGGAGATGCTGTGAGAGCAGCAAACACATTATCAGGAAACTTCCTGCATGGATTAAATGCATGACTAATTTAATATCTGCTACTCTCAGATAGGCAGGAATGAATTTTCTGAAATCCCAAAAGCTAAAATGAAGACCCTGGCATTGGTTAATGAAAAAGAATAATAACATTGCCCTTATGGTTCTATTTTGCATTTTGTTCTAATAAATGCTCCCTTGGAGCAAGGGAGGCAAACAAGCTTCTGAGGGAGAAGGTAGAGTGTACCATGCTCCTTCCAGTTCTGTTTTACTCTGCAAGGTGATATCTGTAGAAGAAGAGGAGAAGAAGTACCAGCAGAAGGTATTTAATGACAGGCTCAAACTTTAGAGCTGAACATCACCTGCTGTTTAACAGAAGGATAAATGTATTTATAGTTTTGCAGATTTGAAGAGAGTGCCTTTACTAATAGCTGTTTGTCCCAGTGGACTATTTTCAGGTGGGGGGATAACTATTTAGAACCATGTGAGTTTCTTGTTTTCTGTCTCACAGAAATAAATCAAACTTTATGCTAAATTTTGGATGTATTAGTATATTTGATCTCTTCCAGTTAGAGGCAGATTTAATTCTTTTGTATGCTTTCAAAGGGAAGATAAACCTCAGAAAAAGATCTGTTGAAATTCTTTACACCTGATTGCTCATCCTCTGTAATTCTGAGGGTAATTCTTTCTTCAGAGGTTGTTATTGCTGTTTTTCTGTTGTACTCTGAGATAGGAAGCTGACCAAGTCTAGAGAACCTAGTTTCTGCTTCAGTTAGATGGATGATCTCATTTTAGGTGTGACACAATGAATAAGGATAACAAAAGTATGGATGTGCGAAAGGCAAAGCTAGTTTCCTTTAGTACTCTTGATAATCATAAAATAAATTGATAAGGGGGTATGAGTTTATTTCTCATTTCTCAATTCAAAGCGCCTTGCATTGCACATTCCTTCACCAAACATCTGTGCGTGGGAGACAGTATGTAGATGCTTTGTTACAGAATTTCCCTGTGAGGTGAATTACGGCTCAGGAAGGCAGCATAACCTCCCTGTTCTTCCCTTTGGGTGTAGCTTTTACCTATTTTTATCACTACACACAACTGTAAAATGAGTGTCAGAAGATGGTGTCTCAGATTTCAAATTGTGAATTTTCATTAGCTAAGCCAAGGGAAAAACCTTGGCTTCCTCTTTTATCATTAAATTCCTCTAAATATATAACAGGATAGGATATTTTGTTTGTGAATCTTTCCATCCAACCCCACGTTGAAGAAACTTGTGTTGTGATGTCATTCTGGAAATGCAGTTGCTTCCTCAGCTGTTCTCCATGCAGAAAAAAGGCCTCTGGAGATGCTCCTTCTCTCTTTCTGAGGTTGATCTGGTAGCAATGTTCTGATACTGTAACACGTACTGAAAGAATGCCATGACTGAGGTTCCGAAGCACTAGAATATATGGAGAAATCATTTGTTTATTTTTAAAATCAGGTCACAGTCTTCAGGTATGAAATGAAAAAATTGGATAATAAAGACATTATTTTCTTTCTAAAAGGAAATTTGCTTTACCTAATATTTGATTTTACTGTAACTGTCACCTGTTGTAACTCTTATAAATCTGTTATGTGAGCCAAAAATCAGATGATGTTACAGCAAAATATGCTGTACTTATCAAAATTACATGGAAAATGGCTGTAAATGACTTGTTTTGGCATTTTCATATTAAAATTAAGTAGAGATCAGCACAATGTAACAAAATATTTCCTGTTAGAAAAGTTACATTTTGGGGGATAGAATTCATCCGTGGTTTCTGAAAACTTAACACTTATGTAGTGGACCAGGAAGCTCATTAATTGCTGTCCACTAGGGCAAGTTTTCATTGTGCTCTTTTTTAACCCATTTTTCGAGAAAAGATTTCATGGCTTATGCGCCTGGATCCCTGGCATTGTTTGTTTAATCTGTGGAATATTTTAATGTAATATGCCTGTAGCCACTCTAAAATCTACCTTTTCTTGAATAGATATCTGTCTTAGATATACTTTTCATTGCAACTTCTGCAATATCTTACTTGCCTGCAGAAATACAACCCCTTTCTGGCTTTCCACCATAAAGTGGAACTGTCAGGCTACAAATACCTTTATAATTCTCTCTGGCTATACTTCGTCTGTCACCATCCATTCTAGATTTCATAAACACCTCAAACAAGATCGTGTAAAACTGCAGTAAGATGTCCATACACAGTGCAGGAGTTACCATAATTGGATGCAATGTTATGCAGTCAGAAGTTTTAAAGGACTGTTCAGTATTCTTTCTTCAGGAGTATTGTAACACAATTCTGCCTGAAGGTGCCTGGATTTATCACCAATCTATCTGTAAGCTAAATTCTGCTGGGTGATTTTTAGTCACATAACTTATGCAGAGATCAGACGACAGATAATTTTGCGGAGGCAGAAGAAATTTAAGGTAATACTGGTCACTACCTTCAAGAGATAGACTACCATTCAGCAGACATTGCTTATGTCTACATTGGCAAGAGACTTGTAGAGACACATTACTGATGCTGAGGACCTGACATTCATGCTTTGGTTTTAAGGGTCTGGGCGCTACTTTGGAGTAGATTTAATCTGGTCCTGTTGCTGGAATGTCTGCTAGTCTTTGGAGTGTGTCTTTGGGTTAATCTCCTCTGGAAGATAAAACTAAGATCATTTGTAGGTGTGATCCATAGTGTTGGCTGGTAGGACTGGAATGACGAAAAGATTTGTTTCAAAAGCACACTCCCAATTCAAGTAAAAACGCTTATATAGCATTCACCTATGCATCAATTCAAGCACCGATGAATAAAAACTTGCTACAGTAGTGTAAGATTCAAGTGTTCTGGATATTGTGGTGGTAAGGAAGAGTAAAGGAGAAGAGGACATCTAACAGCAGCTCCTTAGCAGCAGGAGACTTCAGTCCCTAAACAGGAATAATTACCATTCCCAACATCAAGTCTGTCTTAATGGCCTTTATTGAAGGTATCAAATCTCAGTTGTCTCTGGTAGAAAACAAAGAAATTATATCAAACAAAAGGAAAATTATTGGTTTATAATTCAAACAGGAAGTGAACAAGAAAACAGATTCATGAATAGACTCTGATCTTTACTGGAGCCTTTTCGATTAATAAAGTAGAATTCATTAGGTTTTCTCTTCAGAAAACTGCTAGGATGTCATGTACAATGGAACGGTTTTTACTTTCACATTTAAAATACGTTGTAGGGATCACCCATGGAGTGCTCTAGCATTTTTTCATTGTAGGAGAATCTACTTTAAATTATTTTACTGTATGCTAAATAGATGCAGAGAGGCAGATAAATTCTAGATGGATCATCTGACACATGGCAAGTTTTTATCTCATGTTAACTTGTTCATGTGTCTTAGTACTTAGATTAGCCTAGCAGGGTATAATTTATATATTTTAAAGTTGTATTACTTATTATGATATAAATGTTAATGACATTTAAAAAAAGCCTGTTGGCTAACTCAGCGGTTTTAAACTGTTTTCATGGAATTCACTTAGAATTAAAACACTTTGAAGCAAGATGAAACCAGTCATTTAAAACAAGAAGTGAAACAACAAATTTGTGAAAGTAATTTTGATCAGAAAGTCCATTCAATAGTATTCCTCTCAAAGTTCATCTTAATTTTGCTGTGCCCAATTAAAAAAAAACAACAACCAACCACAACAAAACAAGCAGATGTGTCAAGTTCCATGTTGTAAGAGAAATCAATGCTAAGAGGCAAACACAGACATGAAGAGAATTAACAGTTGCCGTACTGTCACACTTTAGAGTGTAACAATTGCGTGCTGTGTGACTTTCTTCTGGTTATTAGACTTTTTCTGTTGTAGGGCAATATATATTTCAGAATTTATCAAGCTAGATTTATATTGTTTCTGCTTCTGCCTTCCTGTTAATTTTAAAGCAAGTCCTTGTCTCCATCTCAGTATTTTCAATATTTCAGACAAATATCTTTTTCTCATTGTGTGTATTTCCTCCCTTCTTCCTCAACTGTGTATAGCTTTCACTCAGATGGACATAGGGCTATTCAGCTTTTTCTCAGCAGAGTGTGCTTAGCTGTTTTGTTTAAATATATATGTTCACAATTATGTTTCTGAAGATTAAAAGGTGGGACAAAATAGATTTTGCTATACATTTGCATAACGGTTTTGCAGACTGTTTTTGATAAAGGTGACTATGATGCGTTTGCCTGCTACGTGATGGCAAATACCTTAAATGTGATACTGGAAAAATCAGAGGCAAAAATAGAACTATTTCAAGCACCTAATTCAGCAATAGCATGTACATGTGTGTATGACAACTGTAAATTATCACCTCCTGTAAACTATCACCTCCAAATATATCTGCCAGCACATTCAAAACTGTCATATTTAAACATCCATTTAATTTCTATTTAAACAAATGCTGGATGTCTGTACTGTGGAATTCCATTCCAAACATGCCAGCAGCTGACGGAGTATTTTGCAGCAAGGCTGAGGCAGATGGAGAAACCAGGGTCTTGCACTGATGGGTGGCGTTAGAGAATGCTGGAGGAAAAGGCTGGGGGTCAGGGAATGGCTGATGGAAGCTAGGTCTTGTTCCTAGTTCTGCTACAGTCACTGAAACAGGAAGAAGGAGAATTGATATAGAGAGACTTTCTATAACTTTTTAACTGTCTCTATTGCCAGACTTTGAACAATACTTTAATATTGTTCAAAGTGAAAATGTTAAAATCATTCTTACTATAAAGCAGTACAGCCCTTCTAAATTAAGAAGCTAATTCGTCACATACACCAGAAAAGGCTGTAGCCAAAGTAATCTCTACTCTGAAGTGTTCTTTATATGAATATGGATTGAAGCTGAAGCCTAGTTAGGGCTGATGTGAGTTAATTCATGAAGAGCCCTTACCAGGGAACCCCTCCCTATGCTGGAGGCTAGTTAATAGTTCCATCACTTGGTACAGCAACTCCAGAGGAGAATGCAATATTAAACCGAATTTCTGTTGTGGCAGTGGTTTGATATTTACCCTCCTTGGGTGGTGTACAAAGAGATAAAATGACCTATAGGTATGATAGGTGTGAAACTTTCTTCCTGTGACAGTGCCCTGTTTTAATTGTTACCGGTTTTTCATTGATGATCGAAATGATGGGAGTCCTTCCAACCAGAACTGATGAAATTGTTAATTATTGAAAGATAACTCACTAGAAGACTTTCAGAGTATAGCTGTTTGCCAGTTTTGATATTCCAGACATAAAAAAATTAATGACTTAGATCAGTAATTTTATAATATTAAGTATGAAAGAACAGACAAGTCAATGGATTAAAACAATAAATGACTTAAGTGCACAGAAAGCAGAATTAAAGCAAAAAGAACTAGGATGTCAATTTAAGTGATATTCTGTAAACTATTCTTTTTATGTCAGATGACATCTATATGGTTTTCATGAGCCCTACACTTTGAGTCTTGAACCATGGAGCACTTGCGTGTATATCATTATGGGGAAATGGTCAACATCATGTAAAGTAGCAGACCAATTGAAAGATGAAAGCTTTGAGGAGGTAAAAATCCCTGCTAAAGCACATGCAACATCAATACAAGCTTGTTACATTTTTAGATCAATTATCCAGCTTAAAAGAATAGGAAAATTGGAAAAAACACATAGAGAAAGTACTGAGGAGAGCACTGCTGTTGTAGTGCTATAGATACTCATCTGTTGTCAAACTATGGTCTTGAGATATCTCAAATTCCAAGTAGCATTACAACAGTACAACAGGTCTATTCCTCAGTTCCTCTGAAATAGACAAAATTAACGGTTTGGACTTCTGTACCAAATCCAAGATTATCTTAGAAGTTTTCTGTATCTGAACATAACATGTACTTGTGATGATGAATCAGCCTAAAATTATTGGGAGAATTTCCATAGACATATAGTATAGTTGCCTTAGGTATTTGTAACTAAAACAACTGCATATAATAATATTCTTAAAGCCTTTTTATGAAAAAAACCTTATACTAATCAGCAGGAAACCAGGCTTTCTTTGATGTATATGGCTCCGTGGGAAAGCCTTTGCTGGCAATGATTCTTACACACTTTAGTAAAGCATGTATACAAACACTCAAGATTGATCATGTTAAATCTTTCCTTGGCTTTTTGTTTTTGGTCTGCCTTTACTCCTGCAAAAAGAACATTGTTTTAGTTTGGGGTCTATTTTAATAATTACTATTCTAATTACAAAATCAATGTCTGATTAATATTAAATATATTTTCTGAACATTCTTAAATTGCATCAGGTACCTTGGACTCCACTCCCCTCTAACACACAGACAGTATGTCCCATTTTCAAATAGATTGTATTTACTAATATCCCTAAGAAAGCAGGAAGTAGTAGACAGGATGTAGTCTTAACCTTAATTTCAGAAAATCTAAACATTTTTTTAATAGAGAGGGTACCCATAGTTCACCATCTACTATGCCTTTCATGAAAGAATCTCAATAAATTGTTTGTTTCTCCAAAATATGTGTGCAAGTTATAAATTTGGATTATTTATTTAGTTACTTTTTAAAGTCCTTTCTCAGGACAAGGAAAGGCTGCACTCCGAGACAACCTTATCTTTATATTGCTATAGTAGAATTGAGCCCAAACAATGTGACAGTCTCTGGAAAGGATGTCAGAGTTTGCTCTGATTATTTAAACTGTTTTTCTTTAAAGAACTTATTGCAAAAGTTGTTTTCTCTCTGATGTTTTGTCACACTTCCAAATCTGACGATGGGAGACCGGCAAATACATTGATCATATATAATAGATTTTTTTTTTTTGTCTTAGTATCTTTAACCTTTCTTTGATCTACTGATGAAAAGAGGAAAAGGGAACAGCATATTAAAAGCATCACTCGCAGGAGGACATTTTAGTATTGCAGCGTGCGGACAGGAACTAATCTCGCTAACTATATATACCACTATGGGGCATCTCACTCAAGGTGCATCTTTCTTTTCAATTAATTATTATTGCTGTATTCAGTAATTCCATGAAAATGTTGATGGATTCACTGTGCGTAGCTTTTCTGTAGTCCATAGGGAAAAGCTTTGTGTGTTTTTTCTTTTTGTAATTACACTTTACTCCCTTCACTGAAACACTTGATGTAGCAACTGGTGAAAACTCAAAATAATTTTGTTAGTGAAGTTTCTGTACATGCAGATTTTGTGACAATCCTCTAGCCCTTGTTCTGTGCTATGATGAGTCTAAAGGCAGGCTTTAGGCAGGCATTTTGACTTCAATATTTCAAGCTTTACCTCTTTCAACAGCCTGGTGGAGGTTCCGATTTCTTCATCATTTAAATGATAAAGCATTGTAACTAAATTCTGCCTTTTTACTGCTGTGCTTTGAACACTGCACATGCTGGAGAAACTTTTGTCAAGTTAATGTATTTGTTCCGTCTTTTAGGCTGTTAGTGGCCTGGAAATTCTGGAACAAGAGCAAGAAAAACTTACTACTCTTTTAGTCAATGAAAGTGTATTTTCCCAGAAAACTGGCCTTAAAATTATGGAAATAATTTATTCTCATGGAGATGCTTTGTAATATTTTCTCCTGTGCATTATGCAGGAGACATCTACAAGAATTTCCTTGCTGTTTTTCTTTCTGAGTATCTTTTTCCAGACAAGTTGCTGAACAGCGGTCTTTGCTATAAGTATCTGCATTCATTCAGTATAGTAATGTACCAATATCGACTCCCTGAGCATGCATTAGTCTGCAGTGTAATTACTTCTATCGAGTTAGAGGAGGTAAGAAAACTTTGTGGTTCTCTAGGGACTCTAATCCAGAAACTAAGCTGTGAAGCAGAGGAAAAAGAAATGCAGGCAGAATGTGCTATGACATGAAACAGGCCAAGTCAGAGCTCAAATGGATCAAATATGTTTGTTCAAAGGAACTCAGGAGTGTTACCAGCTTCCAAACTGCTTTTCAAGGAAAAGTAAATAGGGTAGAATTTGAGAAGCGAAATAGCACGTGAAGATGCTGTGTACATTTTTTTAAGTGATGTTATAGTTTTTGATCGGTCCACCACTATTGTATCAGTGCAGTGCTGATCAGGGGCTGCAATGTCAGCCTCATTTGATGCCAGAAGAGAACAGCCATACATCCATTTTATGTGGTTCATGGTGGCAGAAGTGGATTATCACATTAACTCAAGGCAGTGCAAAGCCTCAGTGCTTGTCAACACAAATTTTATCTTGCATTGAAGAGTAAGAGCTCAAAGAACTTTTTCCCTGTGTGTGTTAATAGTGGTCAACTACCCTACCTGTCCCTGCCAACTCCTTCTGCAGTTTTGAGGATGTATTATTTCTGAGACCTTGCACTCACGTGGTACCATTCACCAGCAATCTTCATTCGAGTCCCATTTCCCAGTCTGTTTTACACATTTTTGCAATGCCAGCTTGTGGTCTGTAGTTCTTGATCTCAATGTAGTCCTGCCTGTGCTCTAAACCTGGTATCTTTTCTTCATATTATGTTCTTGTAGCTATATAAGCCCTGTGGAGGCTGGGTGCTGAACTGAGAGCTAATAATTGCACCTGGTAACAAACCAGACAGGGCTTTACATATGCAGGGGTTACCTTTAGGACTGTCAAACCAACAGGATTTTCTAGCAGAAAACAAATTGGCTTTAAAAAATAGTCCAGCTTTTGGTTTCCAAAAGCAAGCAGTTTGTCAAGAATAAACACATAGCCAGCAATTCAGAGAATGACACAGCAGTGGTAGCTACTCATTCAATGAATTCAGTGACTTGTCACTATTTTCTTCTTTTTGATCTTTTTCACTGATGAGCGTATAAAAGCCTGACAAACTGAACATGAGGAAAATAACCTCTGAAGTAGGAAGCCGTATCTACAGAAGATACACAAAATATGCAGAGGGGACAGTTTTAATAACTTAACTATGCAGGAAAAAAGTGCACTCAACTGACAAACTACAAGAAACACCAGACTTAGGTTTGAAAAGTGATGTTTTCTGTCCCTCATATCTCAAAGATGTGCTGTTTACCTGGCTAAAAATCTGGAGGAAGACAATCCTTGAAATTTAATGGAAGCATAATATGTAACTATGAAAAGATTCAGACAGCAGCTATCCCAGGTTTACTGCTAGGAACATTGACTTAGGGATTGTCATTTTAGCTTTGACAGCAGTGCTGTTAAGCTGTCTTAACCCTGCATCTGCTGTTCTGTGGCTTTTGTTCTTGCTTCTGTTCCATCACCTACTCATTAATGGAATGAATCTTTCTGCAATAACTCAATTTTTTCTTTGGGGAAAAAAACCCTGGTCAAATTTTTTTTTCCAATCTGATCAGTTCTCTAGTGCTGCTTGTTTGGAAGATGCCTGCAGAAATACCCCTTCCAGCAGAATAGGTATCTAGAGGTAGGAGCCACTTTTTTTTGGCAGTAGTGGTAGTTCAAACGCAAGTCAAGCATTTAGAGTGAACGACACAAGTTATTTCTTGGTTGGGACTTGACCTTTGACTCAGTGAAACAAAAGGATGATAATTTTTTTTTTTCATGGTTAGACATTGGAAATATAATCCATTTTTTCTTACATTTTAGTATTTCCCCACACTACACAATGAAACAGGATAAATGTAGAGTCCTGATAATTGTGACCATGTAACCATAGAAGTATGATTGCAACAGTAAATTAATTACTTTAATTCAGAATTGTAATCTAGGAGAAATCATCAAAAAGTTGTCATTCCTTGATTTGAACTAGGATTTAGAGGCTGAAACTTTTGAATGCTTTCAATTTTTCTGTCAGTTCAGCCTGGATGCCAGTCATTATCAGATGTCAGAGTCCAAACTTACTGTGGTCTTTGAGCTGGCTTGTAGAGTGCAGTGTGTAGCAAACTTGGTTAAATTTCTGTGAGGGAAATCATTGTAACAATTTGTAAATAACATAAGCATTTGTAGAAATTTGTTTATTCTTTGTATAAAATGCCCTCTCCCAAACCCAGACTTTGAAAAAAGTGTATCCAGAGATGTATGAAATTAAAGCCAACATCTTAAAGAAAGAAATGTTGCAGGTATACTTCTATATTTTAGCATAGGTGGGTTCAAAGTCCTCACTTATATGGATAACCCTTACTGTCCTGAGGAACTGCGCTGACATCAATTTATCCTTGTTAGTTAAAACTGCTTGTAAGACTGGCTGGGCCCTTAGGTGCATCCTTAAGGCTATATTAACATGGTTTAACTATTGATTTTAGATGTCACCTAGGCTCAGCAATGACACTATAAAATAAAGAAAAAATACAAGAAAAGAGAAAGGATTACTTTTATGGATTGCAAAGAAAAAAAGCTCTGTAACACAGTAGAATATTATTTTTCTGTATAATTAAGTTCTGTGGACTTAACTTCAGGTTTATTGTAAGAACACGCTTTAATTTTATGGCAGTCAATACACAGTAAATAGAATTCGCTTAGCAATGCATTAACTCAGATTGCATTGTTGACTAAGTCTTGTCTCAAGAGTGTTTGTTGGATTTTGTGTGCCAAAATGCACTAAATAAGGCATTTCTGGGGGGAAGCCAATGACAGTGGATGCTGAGATACAGAGAAATCTTAGAAGTACTTTTCTTTACCTTTGAGGTAAAACAAAAGTTGGAAGTAATCTAAGCTTTGTGAAATGTTTCCTGATTAAGGAAGTCAATTTACATTCTCCAGCAATAAGAATTAACTTCTTTTCCTCAGCACAAGCTATTTAGTGACAGCTTTATTTAGCGTTTTTATATGAGTTTAGAAAACAAGGTTTGAAGGTATAAGAGGCTACACATCTACAGGCTGGTTGGAGTCTGCAATTCACTATTAGAGGCAATGTATTGAGGAAAATGCTGTTCATGCAGGTTCAAACTTTAAAAAGATATGCCAGATAGGAAAATGCTATTTGTAAGATTATTTACAAGTCAGTTATAGAGATTCTTTGGGCTGTGGGAGACAATACATCATCACTGGTGGTTTACTGCAGAACTTCTTTGGTTTTACAGTAACACACAAAGGATAATTTTTAAGAGGCTTGTCTCTAAACTTGACTTTGACGGGTAAGTTTGTTACCAATTCCTAACGGCAGGAAGAATTCATCTACACAGTGTAGGTGAGCAGACACTTCTTTATTGTCATGCTGGGGACATGGGGGATAACTCCTCCAAAGACGTGTCCACCTTTGCATTAAAACTCTCCAATTTTATATACACTGATTATTACATATTCGAACAATTAATACATATTCATTGTTATACTCTTTAGTGATTGGTCAGACATTCCTTGCCTCCTATGTAAATTAATGCGCAGACTCTGTCTTCCTCTTCCATTGTTCTCGTTTGCGTAGGTGGTATCATTTGGGTAGGTGGTCAATGAGTCGGCAGTTGCGGTCTCCCCCTGCCAAAATTACTTTTCACCTACTTCTCCTTTAATCTTGGCAGTTCCAGGTGGTTTTCTCGGTTTGCTGACCAGGCCTACAGTTCATCACCTTCTTGATAGGAACATTCTGCTTATTCACAGTGCTTCATTGTTTCATTGGATAATGGTTAATTCAGAATTGAATAGTAGGTAGACTGGTACTTGTACATGCAGTGCTTAACATAAACACATACTTTACTCGCTATTAAATCTAATTTTTATATCAGGTTTTTCTTCGATCAGATATGTATTTTTATCAATACTCATAACCTAAAATAATCATTCATTACTTCTACCAATATCTATTGATTGGGTTCTTGATATTCAAATCAAGATGGGAAAGGTAAGGGAATTTTCCAAGCAGCATCACTGGTGCATAACAGGTTTCCATGGCGAGTTCCCTTAATTGCACAAAGCTAATAAACACTGTTCCTAAGGTTGCTAAACTCAAAACAAAATAACTTTAGTCTATTCTTCACTGATTCACCTAGTTTCTATTAATTTCTCAATACAAATCGATAAGTATCAGCTAAGGGTTTTATGGTTACAGATTTCAGAATATGCAATAACCTAACATTTTATTTTCTACTTAAACAAAATCTAATGATTTCGCAACAAGTTAATAGAATTCGTGTGCCCTGGATATGTAGGGTATCCTATCCATTTCTCTGTGAGGCTATCTGCCACATTTCCTTCTTCACACACTTTTCACTCTTTTTCCCTCGACAAGCATATTTCTGTATTCTGGGACAGCAGTCTGAAGTGTCTGCTGGATTCACCATTTTTTGTTACCTGCCCCATAACTACTGTTGTTGTGTAAGAGAAAGGGTTTGTCCTGTTAAAAGTGATTTCTGCTTCATCACCATCAGCATTGTCTTTTCCTCCACCCTTCTTGGATGCAAATTATCTGGGTTGTCAGGTCTTGCACATCTTATTGTTGTGTAAATTCGTAAGCCAAGATGCAGTTTTCCAGGGCTGTAGATGGTACAGGACAGAAAGGTCTCTGAAATAGAAGATGGTAACTAAGCAGGAGGTAGTAAGGGAGTCTTCAGAGTGTGGATTCATACTCGAAGAGAATGCACTACAGTAAGGTGGTGAGGTGGAAAGGAACTTTTTTTTCTTGTAGCTCTTCTCAAGTGTTTTTGTTCACTAGTAAAACTACTTTCTAGAGAAGTTTGTCAGGCACTCTTGTGGCAGTATTTGCATACTTCCTCTATTTTCCATTTCTTTGGAGAATACATTATTTAGATCTTCTAGGATACTTTCCACTGCATGCTACCCATTGGGATCAACTTTAATCAGCGTACAAGAACATTCTGTGGCAGGTCTGGAAACGGGAACCAGGGATCATTAGTGTCCACTTTGTAAAGATGTTGAAACTTGATTAGCTTAAACTTTTTCCCCTGCTCACTTTATTCCAAGGGCTTCCTTATTTTGAATTCTGATAAGGGCCCCAACATTTGTTTGTTTGATTTCTTCCTATGTTTTTCTTATTTACTATTTATGTTAATATTGGTCCTCTTTCCAATTTCTCCCAAGTGGAGCAGGGTCATGTTATAGCTTTTTCTTTTCTATTGGCAATGAAACCCTGACTTCACATGAAATCCTGGCTTCATATTCAAGAAAATGCTGTTACTTATATTCTGTTTCACAAAAGAGAGGTTAAGCTCTCTCTAACACTTTTGGAGGAGGAGACTTTCAAGTACTTTATATGATTGTGGTCACAAAGGCCATCCCCTGATGCTTCATAGATAACAAGTAGGCCTGCTCCTAGTGTCAACAGGAAATTAGATATGACATTTATGGACAGTCATAAAGCCCCAGATTATTTTATATATATATGTATATATGTCCTGAACACCTGAAGGAGAAGCATTTGCTGAATGGTCAGGCTTGCAATTGCTCTTAAACAGGAAACAAAGCAAGCTTCATCTCATCAGAAAGTGGGGAGCAGTTCATTTATGAACTGCGAGTTCCTTCCAAACTGTTAATTCATGCGCTATTAAGTTACTAGAATGTCTAATATACCAACAATGAATTACAAGTTTATGGCAGAAAATCGAATATGCCTACAGACTTCCAGGCTTTCTTTTTTCTGCCAGCACTAGCATTGTGAAGCTCACCTTTGTATCCTGATAGGGACTATCATTGCCCAGAATGTGTGTGGTGCACTCCTGTGCTAGTTCTGAAATTTAGGCACCATACAGGTGATTGGAAACTAGTCTAATTAGCAGTAGCAGTAAGCAGAAGGCTGGGGAAAAAAAAGACATTCTGACTTTAGTCAGTTATAATACATGGACAGCACGCTTCATTTTCTTGGGAGTTTATTTACAACACATGACTAAAGCAGAAACAAGCCTTAATGTATTTATTATGCAAATACTTATGGAAATTGTATCATTATAGAGAAAAGCTCTGCTTTAATACTGCAGTTTCAGCTGCCCCAAAGTGAAAGCAGAATGTGAATCAAATCTTATGAAGTGTTTAATGCCAGTCATTTTCTCTAACTAATGAAGGAAGATGTAATATATAGTAATTGTGATCAGGCCAGTCACAGGGGGTGATAGACAGTTATTTCAGGTAGGAGCAGTAGGCAAACATAAGTATTAATCAAGCTTTACATCCAAGTTTAATTCATATTGAGTATATAGAAATAACATTCAACTCTACTGCTGATTATCAAAATTGGAACACACAAATCTGAATTTTTAATGAGCTCTCGCAGAAGAAAAGTTTAAGTGATGAGGCTGGGAGACTGTACATTCAGAGTGCCTATCGCAGCAAGAACCAGTATCTTCATATATGTGTGTGTATATATATAAAATCTTTTTACAAGATACAGCAGCCCTTACACAGTTCCCATGCCTTCCCAGCACTTCACAAACCTTGACAAAATGATCCTGACAAACATGTCCACACGTGCACACACATCCTCTGGTGAGATAGGGAGATACTAGCTTTTTCACAGAAACACAGTAAGTTGCTTGCTGAAATTGTCCCTCAAGCTGAGAGTTGAATAGAAATCCCTTTGTGTCCTCCACAGCCTCTCTTGTCCTGGATGCTGTGCATTCAGTAGCACTCAGCTCCTCCTTTTTTGTAAGTCAAGGTATTTTCTCCTTCTTCAACATAGTTATAATTTCACAGAAGTTGTGCTCTGTTGTGACTGCTGCTGTTATTATTTATTCTGAGTCCTGTTCTATCCAGCTGCTCCACATTCAGAGTCAAAACTGCCAAGATACTGCTCTCGTAGCAGCTTTACACCTTTTCTTACTGGCACAGATATACTTTGAACTCATTATTCTACTAATCTGTTTACTATTAACAGTATGTCACATTCAAGACAGATGATAGGAAAGATTTAAAGATGGTACATGGTGGCAAGGACATAGACTTTTCTTAATGTCCAGGTGAATTTTTTTTAATGCAAGTCAGCCAGAATCAAGTGAAAAGATACATGAAGAGTAGTCAGGAGAAGGCCTGTAAACAAAAGGATGGTATTGAATGGGGATTAATGAGTCCAGATTCCTTGGGAAAGCCTTGCCTTGCAGAATAATAAAATGGATTTTTTCTTCATTTTTATTCTAGAGATAAATACCAAACACTCGGAAGTACTGCACGAAATATAGCCGAAGATAGGTCAACACAATGCAATTCACTGCTTTGCTGGTTTAGCTCTGAATGTGTTATCTAGTTCCTGGAAGAATTACAATTGTGTGTTTTGCTATTTATAGTAAAGCCCCTGCCCAGTAGCCAGGATGGAATATCACTCTGCAGTTATATCAACTAAGCAAAAAAACCCTAGTGCGTTCAGGCTGGTTTGAGAATATTCACTTGGCACTGTAGAGTCTACTTGAAGGAATCTGCAGAAGTTTTGTTTGAAGAAAACAAAAGAAAAACGGGTGAGGTATGAAGGGAACATAAAGGTATTTATTGAGTAAAAGCAAATGATCATGTATTTAGATGCCTATACTTTGTAGGCACTGTGGCAGAGTAGAAGTGGAAGGAAGTGTTCAAGGAAGATATTAGGACTAGTTTGGGGCATTGTATGGGGGCTAAAGCAATGTAATGCGTAAGGGAAACATGGAAGAAACCATAAGGTGCCTCTTGGAGGGGGAAAAAAAGGGGGGGGGAAAGAGTTTTCACAGCAAAGATGAGCTCTGATTTAATGATAAAAAGGTAGACAATACACTTGGTAAATGAGATAACTAAGGAGTGAAGCCAGCAGGCAGTCATTTGAACTGACAATAAGCTGAAACTGTTTGAAAAATTGATCTTTAGAACAGTGATATGAAGGTGTCTCTTGACATATGGGAAAAAAATGAAGTAAAATTCTGGCAACATGAGAGATAGTACTTGAAATCTGATAAACTGATTTTGTAAAAGAATCATTGTTACTACTGAATAGGCCTCATATAAACTATGCTGGTCATCTGCTCTGTTTTAGGTAATGCCATATAGGTGTTCTTGATATGATCAGAATAGAAAAAGTTTATGAAATTAAACTCGAAAAATGTTTTGGATGTTAGTGACTTTGACAAAAAGTCAGTGGACAATGGGCTACGAAGATGATTAAGGGACTGGAACATCTTTCTTATGAGGAAAGGCTGAGGGACTTGGGTTTTTTTAGTCTGGAGAAGACTGAGGGGGCATCTCATAAATGCTGATGAATACTTAAAGGAAGGGTGCCAGGAGGATGGGACCAGTCTTTTTCCAGTGGTTCCCAGTGACAGGACAAGAGGTAATGGGCACAAACTTGAACATAGGAAGTTCCACCTGAACATGAGGAGGAACTTCTTTACTTTGAGGGTGGCAGAGTGCTGGAACAGGCTACCCAGAGAGGTGGTGCAGTCTCTGACTCTGGAGACATTCAAAACCTGCCTGGGCGCCGTCCTGTGCAACCTGCTCTAGGTGTCCCTGCTCTGGCAGAGGGGTTGAGCTAGGTGATCTCCAGAGGTTCCTTCCAACCCCTGTGATTCTGTGAGAAGGGATCTTCTTCATTTTTGCTGGCTCAAGACCCAGTTTATATTTAAGCAGAAAAATTCCTCAGTGAATGGGGGGCAGAAAAAACCCTCAACACATATTAATATTTTGCCTGCCCTTAGGAATTGTTAATGTTCAAATTTTTGTGGATTAGCTAATGCTTGTTTTTCTATGACAGAACATCATGACTTTCTGCAATAAGAGGAATAGGCAAGTATAATATGTTGCCATTTTTAAATTAATGGTTTGACAAAAATTCTTTGTTTGTTCTAACAGCTGAAAGATAGGTAAGCAAAGCCTATGGAAAAGTAAATATATTCTTGTTAACAACCTGCTTGGAGGAAAGATAATCTCCTTTTGCAAACTGGACTGTATTCATCCAGGCAAGGAAAAGGCTGAAAAATCTTCGGATGAATCATAATAAAAAAAATCTTGTGTAAGCGAAATTAAATTTTTTGCAATAGCTAGAAAGATTTTTTTTTTCCTTTTCAGTAACTTTGGGACGTGAATGGTTTTTCTTGTTACAAACAAACAATTACATTTCTATTACAGAGAGGCAGCCAGTTGATGCAAGTGGAAAACGTTGACATTGGATCAGAAATTTTGTCTTTCATCTTTCATTTCTGCTCCAAAACTACTTCTGATATTTTCTCAGTATTAGAATGTAGTTTGGGAATCTGCAGGTAGCTGATTTTTCTAAGACCTTTCTAGTGTTTCTTATGTTCATGTATATTTGCCTATTTTCTAATGCAGACGTTAATTGATTTTCATGTGGAAAGAGATCCTAAGGGCTTTTGTTGCCAGCTGTTAGCTCAGCACATATGGGAAAGCCTGAAGGCTGGATATAATGGGCAGTTTCCTTTTGTGATACATAGCACTTTATTTTTAGTGTTCTTACTGAGTAATATTAAGGTATGCATGACTTGGCAGAAGTGTCTGTGCCTCAGCAAGGAGGAATTTTCCTAGCTTCACTACAGGAGTAGATACAGACACGTACTTGTAAGAGTGAGATTCATTACGTGTACAATTTCTTTCCATTTATAGCATGTCTGACTAAAGCCTTCTTGAAATCATTATTATCACCTATGAAGTAAGCTAGTAGCTTAGTAGTTTAATAGTAGTTAGAACTGGCTCCTATATCTACTGGAGATCTGGCTTGCTGTCTTCTTACAGATAGACTTATAATGCCTTTAATTAGTCTTTCTATTCAGATTCAGTTCCTGCTCTCCTTCACATACACACACCTTGAATTCAGTTGAAAGGAAGCAATTTCTTGTTATACTTAATCACTTTTCTTCTGTCTTTTGGTTAACATTAAACAAAACTGAAGTGCCTGCTGATGAAAGCATTAAAGAGACAATACATTGCATTAGTTTCATTCTTTGACAATCGTAGTGTAATTACCTAAGCAGGTTAAAATTGGTATGACTTACAATGCTAACAGAAAACACCAGAGTGACAGCCCTTTAGAAATCTGCCTGAGAAAACCAATTGCCTTCTGACAACACCAACCCTTCCTGTCTCCCATAGACTGTTTGCTTCAGCTAGTTCAACTAGTCTTCCTTTTTCTGACCGTCTTTCCTATTGGGGTTTTGCTCTTCTCATATGTCTAGCTAGGCTTGATAAGTGACACACAAACCCACTTAAGAAAAGTGTAAGATCGAACTTGAAGTGTATAATGCTCTTTCTCTCTTAAGTATGAAATGTAGGCAACAAATCTTAACTATGTTTTCCCCACTTCAAATATTTACATTCCCACAGAAAGAAGTGGCATTCTTCTTGATGTGGATTTAATGGAAGTTGCTGGACAGATGCCACTTTGTATGTAGCTCAGGTACCATGTAAGCTTTCTGTCTACGGCTTTTTATGATACTCAGATGTGAATGTGGGATAGTCTTCAGTAATGCAGACAGTGGAAGCTTCTCTAAAGAAGTGAGCAAGTGCTCACCATCAGTGAGAACCAGATGAGATAATTTGAGATCCTCTGAATGGCCTTTGGGCACCAGATGGCTTTCTTTTACTAGCTAGCTTATAATGAAGTTCAGCCTCTTTATCAAGTCTGTGGAGAGAGGCACTCTACTGACTAGATGAAAAGCAAATACTGCTAGCAAAAATATGGATACATACTCAGGGGAAGGTACAGTTCAGACTTCTTACTCTGTGCATCTCTAATAGACATTGAGAGAGTATAAAATTTTCTTAGAGGTGGTCGATGATCTTCAATTAGGTAATGCCACATAAAGTCATCAATCTTTTATTAGCACCCAAAAGAACAAGAAGTAAGGAAATAAAAGCAGTGACTCAAATACTATTCTTGATTAAGCCAGTAAAACTGGAAGATGATTTTGGCTTGCTGTTTGCCAAAGCCAGATTGTAAGGGAAACCCCAGACAAAACATTTAATCCTGTGTATCCAGCCAAAAGCGTAGACCACTAGGTTGTTTCCTCTGGACAAGGAAAGGCTTCACTTTAATTTCAGAATGCAAATTACACCCTGCCTGATGCGGTAGTACCTCTACTCAGTGTGGTGCAACAGTTGATTTATTTCAAATTTCTTTATCACAACAGAATGGACAGTCCTGGACACTGATATTTTAGTTACTGCTTTTTACAATAGTGCATGTTTACTCTAACCTCTGTCTATGAATAAATGAGATTAGGGACTCAAAAAAAAAATTCCAGTTGCTGCAATTTATGTTAAACTGATGGTAAGTTAAATATCTAGAAATAGAAGTTTTCCAGAGGTGGTAATCGCTGAACAGCAGGACTCACTTTGAAGTTCAGTGCCTGATGCTGATTTCTGAATGATGATATTTTAGCAACCATCAATGACAGCTTGAAATCTATCACATTAACAATTAAAGACATCTCAGTGAGTAAACCACTGTCAAATCTACTAATGTTTGGTTCACCTATTGAAAAATAATGAGAATAGCTTGATAACATATCTAATCATCTGTGACATGTTTGATTATAAAAAAACCTCATCACTGTGAACACAGTATATTTCTCAATTTGCAGAGGCATCATTCTTGACTTTTCAGAAAATAACCAATTACATGGGTATGCATTTTTTGTAGGAATTAAAATTAAACCTAGAGATTTGTTAGAAACAGAAATAAATTATCAGTATAATATATTTGCAAGACATTCTGACTTACGTTATATTCCACAAAATTTCTTAAATGTTTATGGGCAACAGACAGCTTCATTTCCCTCAAAAGAATCTGTAAAACAACAGACTTCCATATCATGAGACTACACTGACAATGCTGCAAAGCTGAATGCACCACAAATTGTGGACACTGAAGGATGGGGAGGGAGCGACAGCATTTGGCTCACTGTCTTAGGAACACTACTCAAGTTATTGCAATGTTTTGTCACCCTTTCCTGTCCATTTTAGAGACTGTGCTATGAGTAGTGCGCTAGCAGAGGGTCATGCCCCAGAAGAGCAGTGCATGGAATTCTTCATGTTCCCTTACTCTTTTCCTTTCTTTAACATGGTAGAGACAAGTAAACTTAAACACAGTGATTTGATATTGGACAAAGAAACTAGAGAGAGTAAGTATCTTTACAAATATATGATGAGAAAAGTGAAATTAAACAACAAGAAGAAAACTGAAAGTTAGTTGTTCATTAATGAAGCAGAAAATAACTTATTATTTAAAAACTGATTTTCTTTTTTTAGGAAGGCCTATTGCTGTAAAACCTTGTGAATGTCTATATAGATAAAAAATGTAATGAAACAGACCAACTGCAAAAGCCAAGGAAGACCTATGCTTTCCTTGGAAGTGTCATATGACAGAGCAAAGGAATAACTGTCTTTTCTTCCTGTGCAAACTTCACCTTGGCTTACAAAGGCATGTTTAATTCCAGACATCTCATAACTGGAGCTAGAAAGTGATGCTAGGATTAGGCAGGAAAAAACTCAACAGTACAAAGTTTAAAAAGAAATAAAATATAAAAACCTGGTAGAAATTAATTGAGGAGGTAAATACATACTGGAGTAGGACTAGCCACTGAAAGGTCTTATGTAAATAGAACAGAATGGGTTATAACTAAGAGTAATTTGATTCAGTTCAAGAACAGTCAATTTTTTGACTAATGGAAAAGATCTTATGACAAACAGATTCACTGGGCATGGAAAATTTCCAAAGGCAAATACAGCAAACTGTTGATTCTCTTTTTTTTAAAGGATGGTATGAAAAAGATTATAAAACAAGTCACAAGAAATAACTTTTTCCTGGCAAAGTTATCACCTGGGAGATTTAGTGGCTCTATAATTTATATATATCAATAAATCAATGATTCTTCATCATAATATTAATTCTGCCTTTTTTTTATATATATATAGTATGTATGAAAAGTCGTCGTTACCTTTTTATTTGTTTGTAGATTACACATCAAAAAAAGAAAAAAATAGTGAACCAATCCAACCGAGCTGGATAGGACTGAATCTAAAAAGAGATTATTAAGGATTTACTGATGATTGTGACTGTTTATTACTGATTCAGACACATTTATGTGGTAGAAAACCAGCAGTGGTCATCTGTAATGCATTGCAAATAAAACTACAGTACTTGTTATTGCTAGGGAGCCTGCCAATGTGTTCTTTTCCATGGTGTATGACAGTATTAATTTTGCAGAGGGTGAATAAGTGGCTGAAAAGAGTGGTGCATGGCACTCCACCTCACCCACGAGCTTTGTATTTCCTTTTGCTCTGTGAATAAGTGTGTGTCAGATTTTATGGTCTTTCATTTTGTATGCTTAAACTTACAGATGTCTATGATAATGTATACTTCAGAAGAATTCCCCGAGTCCTGATGTTCCCTGTAGTACTATGGTGAAATGCTATGGGAAAGTAATTTACTTGCTACAATAAAACTTTGAATGGGTGCCACTGAAGTTCCTGGTTTAAAGCCTATGAAACTTTTACATTTGCCTGAGGTAGGTCATTTTAATTAAAAACATTAAAGATTCAATATGCTGCACCAGCTCCTAAGAGGAAAGGGATCAACTTTTATAAATTGTTCTTAACTTTGTCCCTAATTTACTGTGGCCAAAAAGCTTTGGTTACAATGAGAAGAAGGAAGATGTTCTTCTAGTTAGGTATCTAGCTACTTGGCTGTGTCTCAGAGCACCTAGCTACATGCCCAAATACTTTGTGCTTCTCTAAGCTGGTTTGTGATTTGATCCTTAAGTTTTTTCATGTTCATTTAGTTGCATTGTAATTGTAAGGTGTTCTGCTACATAATATTCTGAAAAGATGACTTCTTTGGCTTTTGTTTAGTTGGCATGGATGGTGAACGCTAGCAATCACAAGGGAATAGCTGAGGCTGAATAAATCCTTTCTCTGATGCTCATTAGGTAGAGAAGTATGTCCCAGATATACAGGTGTTAACTAATAACTCTTGGTACATAAGGGAAGTAAGTGATTGCTATACTTCTTGTTCTTGTAATGATGGCGTGTATGCATTTTGTAAGATACCTGCCCAAGAATAATTTTCAGTGATAGTTCTGTTAGAGAGCTTTTTTCTTTTGTGCCTGTGATTCATCCATTTCAGTACCTGAGTTGCTCAGAGAATGTGCATTATACTGTTCAACTTCCCTAAGTTTCACATTTAGATTAAGATAGCTTTCTGCCTTGTCTTGTGTGGTATAATGGTTTCCATTACATGTACTTATAAGTTTCTGATTTTTTAAAGGTGGTATTGTTTGATGAGCTGCTCAAACACCTTTAGGTACAGACAAGCATGGGATATCTTGTTTTACACTTTTCTATCTGTGGTCATGTGAGAGAAAGCTGGAATGAAATCTTGATTAAAATAAAACTAAAATGCAGATTAGGAATCTATTCTTATGCTGTATTGTGCAGGTTTATATCTGATGGAAATATTCATCTGTTACTCATAAGCATTCTCTAGTCTAAAGAGAAGAACTGTTAAGCATTCCTGAAAACTATTTAAGTTACCAGCTATATAGTTTGCTGTATAAAAATATTGTGAAATATAGAGGGACATGGCAAATGAAATACATGCATGACTTTCACAGAAATGTGAATGGTTAAAAGAAGAACGTTTCCTCTATTAATTAAAAATATAATAATCATACATCAAATTTTATTTAGTACCTTATGCAAAAATTAATGTGATTTTTTTTTTTTCAGTTTAACCCTTCCAGTTCTGCCTAGTGTAGGCTTTCCTGCACATGGGCTTTCCAGATGCTCATAGCTTTCCTGGGTGAGAGAAGGATTCCTTTCAAAGTTTTTTCAATTTTCTCTCTACTAATGGAGTTCACAGCTCTGTGCTTCCATGTTATCTATATAAAGTGCCTCTTGAGGAATAATAATTTTTAATCAGGGGAAAATTCAACCAGTTAAAGAGGTTAAGAAGCTTAATTTATGTCATCAGTTGAAATTTTAGATGTCACAGGAATTTTTTTCTTTCATCTTTTGATTAGAGAAGGTCAGAAGTTTTATGGCAAAATATATTTTGAGAAAACATTAATTTCTTATAAACATTCTAACTTAAAAACGTTGAAAAGAAGTTTTGAAATGTGTAAACCAGGTATTTATGTTAGTAAAATGTAAATTTTTTGGCTCAAAATACTTTTGTTTTAGAAATATTCATATCTAATAAGAAATAGTAAAAAGGTTCAAAGGTATCGAGTGAGGCTTTTCTTTTTGGCTAAGCACTGCTAAAATATTTTTTGGAAGGAAGGAATTTTAATCTTGCCAAAACTTTTGATTGACAACTTAGCTCAATGGGGGCTGGAATAAAAATCCCAAAGGTTTTTGAGTAGTGTACTGCTTCTTCCCACCGACTTACATTTCTCTTCTTTCTCATACTCTGTTTGAAATAACGGGTTTCCCCAGCACTAAAATTACTGATTTTCTTAATGGCCCGAAAGTGTTGCTTTGAAAATAATAATCCTGTGTTTCAGAAGCTCATCCTTTCCTTTCCAGAATAGCTAACAACATTAATCTTAATGGATAATCCGAACACTGGGTTTCAATGGGTATTTAATTGTTAAATCAATTTCTCCTGCTCTCTGTAAAAACCTGTACTTTATTTTCATGCGGCTTTCATGGCTACCTGATAAGACAAATGGAAAAGAATCTCACATCCTTCAGACAGGAGTACTTTTCCACTTTGTAGCATTAGAGGAGTTGGTTGTCTTTGTTTCTTACTGTGGTGTTGATGGTTTTATCACATGTAGTAGCTTTTTTTCTTCCTCTGAAACAGAATGTTCCAGTTATATGATGGTTGTTCAGGCAAGCCATTTTTTAGGCTTTCATACATATTTAAAGAAAACCTCTCACTCAGCCCCCTTTTATAATTAGATACATTTGCAGAGGAACAATTGTGTAGTTAAGAATAAAGAATGAGCGGTTCCTTGAATACATATTCTGACAATGCATCTGAAAACTGTTTCATGGAGTTTAAAGCAACTATGTTATAACTTCCCAGTCTATAGCGAACTCACTGAAGTAATAGCTTGCTTTCTGTGCATTTGCCTCATATTTGCAAAATATCTCCACGGGCAAAAAGCAGATTGATCTCAAAAATTTTCCTTTTCATCTCTATTTCATAATGTCACAACTTAAACCACTTTAAGATCTAGGATGTGCAGTGCAAACATCTTTGGCAAGATGTTGAACTATTTTACAGGCATCTCCCTTGACTTTGTCAGGAACCAGAGCTTCTCAGTACTTCAGAGAACAAAGCTCTCCTGTAGTGTGAAAGACTTTCCTTAGTGTGAGCTAAATGACTGAAATACTGAAGAGAGAGTGTGATGGTTTAGACCCTTTGTTTGAGCCCTTGGTTTCTCAGTTGAGGAGGTGCTAGTGAGGTTCCAAGTGTAATGGTGAGCATTTCTGTTTAAGTTCAGCTGTAGTAAGTCCACATCACTCAACTCACTATACTGCCCTCCCATGTCAGCCGAGGTATCAGGGGTACTTTGAGAAGGTCTGTATCTTAATAATGTCAATGGCATTCTGAACTCTAAACACTATAGATCAATTGCAGAATAATTCTCATTAATAGCTTTTAGAGTAAGTACAAAAGCAGATCTCTTGCTTGTTAATACATTCAACTTTTTACATTATTTTCTCTAGGCGGTTTTGCCTATTACAAGTTCTTGCTTTTATGCAGCTAGGAAGCAAGGTTTGTGTTTTTGAAATATTAGGACTGTGCCTGTGTTACAATCAAGATTTCCATGCATGATGCTAGCATAAGTATGTACTGAGGGATAAATATCAGATAGTTGTAGAACAAAAGTCACTTGAGAAAGATCATAAAACCTCTGTCAATAAGGTAAACAAGTGCATTAAAAGCTAGTAGTTCCAAGGGACTTAGGCAGGAGGAAACAATGACAAAATTATTCCGGCAGAAGCCAAAGACTGCTGTGCAAACTGCTGCCTCTGTTGGCTGTGCTCTGTGTCCACAGGTAAGGATTTGATTCCACTCTTAATGCACGTTGTGGTTTTTTGAAAATATGAGGTTTTGAGAACAGACCCTGGCTGTTACATTTCCGATAATTCTAAGATTTCTCTAAAACATCCATTGTTGCACATCGGCCAAAACCTTTCCTCTTACATTCAGTAAATCAAATCATTTGAATAGCTTAGCGGAGATAACTAAACTCTCATTAATTATTGGATGCTAGCAGTGCTTTCTTGTTTCATCTCTTTCAAAAAAATCTTGTCACTTATAGCTATATAATTTTAACAAATTCTCAATTTCTGTGTAAATGGGTGCCTTAGGAGCAAAACTAAGAAAAACAATGCTTTGTGTTTTCTTCTTTCTACTCAAATGAATACAAACAAAACTCTATAATGAAAATATCTTAGCAGATTTTGCTCAGTTATATCAGCATAAACCCTGCATAATTTAATTAACTTTGTTGCATGCAATTGAAAAGAATACAGTATTTGGTCCCAGATAGTCTCCCACAGATCATGTGAATTCAACGTTAACATTGCAAGGGGAAGAGAGGCATTGTACGTTTCCACTGAGAAACAGGAGGCATTTTGAAGGCCTTTTCTAATCAAGGTGACTAATATTATTAGCAAACCTATTTTCATCTGACAGACATTTCTTCTGTTACATTTAAATTGCAAGCTCATTGAAACAGCAGATGTTTTTGTTTTCTGTTGTGTGAGGAATGCAGCACAGTGGGTCTTGCTCTATGGCAAAAAATTTGGCAGTATTATAGAATCACAGAATTATAGAATCATCTAAGTTGGAAGGGACCTTTGAGATCACTGAGTCCAACCATAAACCTAGCACTACCAAAACCACCACTAAACCATGTCCCTAAGCACCATGTCTCCCCATCTCTTAAATACCTCCAGGAATGGTGATTCCACCACTTCCCAGGGCAGGCTGTTCCAATATTTGATAACCCTTTTGGTTTTTCCTAATATCCAATCTAAACCTCCCCTGGTGCAACTTGAGGCCCTTTCCCCTCGTCCTGTTGCTTGTCAATGGGGAGAAGAGACTGACCCCCACCTCACTACAACCTCCTTTCAGGTAGTTGCAGAGAGCAACAAGGTCTCCCCTCAGCCTCCTTTGCTCCAGGCTAAACAACCCCAGTTCCCTCAGCTGCTCCTCATCAGACCCTTCCCCAGCTTCGTTGCCCTTCTCTGAACACGCTCCAGGATCTCAATGTCCCTCCTGTAGCGAGGGGCCCAACACTGAACACACAAGTTGAGGGTGCGGCCTCACCAGGGCCAAGCACAGGGGACGATCACTTCCCTAGTCCTGCTGGCCGTGCTGCTTCTGATACAAGCCAGGATGCTAATGGCCTCCTTGGCCACCTGGGCACACTGCTGGCTCATATTCAGCCAGCTGTTGACCAACACCCCCAAGTCCTTTTCTGCCAGGCACCTTTCCAGCCACTCTTCCCCAAGTATGTAGCATTGCATGGGGTTGTTGGGACCCAAGTGCAGGACCTGACACTTGGCCTTGCTGAACTTCATCCCATTGGCCTCAGCTTATTGATCCAGCCTGTCTAGATCCCTCTGTAAGAGCTTTCCTACCCTCAAGCAGGTCAACACTCCCGACTAACTTGGTGTCATCTGCAAACTTACTGAGGGTGCACTTGACCCCCTCATCCAGGTCATTGATAGAGATATTAAACAGAACTGGCCCCAATAGTGAGCCCTGGGGAACACCACTTGT
>VYXH01007803.1:0-42808 GCA_013397275.1 Burhinus bistriatus
TCTGTGATTCTTCTGTGATTCTCAGGATCTGTTGTAATCTAATTTAGGACTTGGTAAGTGCGGAAGTGGTCAGGTGCAGTGCTTTGGGTCTCAATGTGCACATGAAACAAAATGTCAGTAGAAATCATGAAATCTGTTAGCTTTCCAGCAATTCAGAAACACCTTCTATTTACTGCTCTAGTATCACGAGAACCTACTTAAGCTTCTACTGTAAAAAGCATTATTGGGATAAGTAAGCCACCTTTGTACATGACTTCAGCATGGATATTTATGTTGGATTATTATATTAAGAAAAGGAATTAGGTTTGCTCATGACTTGAGTGGTTACGCAAAGCCAGGAGCCACTCAAAAGCTTTTGGAAGTATAGCTTTGAAAGTGAAGGACCCAATTGCCATTAGTTAACTGCCTTGAAGTTATTAACTGGGACTATCTTAACTTTAAAGGAAAGTCTTCCTGATACTCTCGCAACTCTATTCAAGTCTAATTGAACTTCTGATCCATATGTAGAGATCTTGGCCAGTTTTTATAATAATATTTGCCCTAGGGAAAAACAGCCTTGTTGCCATTCTAATTACTAGCATTTCTTGGGATATATAGTCTGTTACTTGACTTTTGATTCACAGAAGTTGGTCAGTACTCATTCCGAGTCAGAAACACCCTGTTGGCAAGCAAGAGATACAATCAAAAAATGCATGTAGTATAATTTGCCTAATGCTATATTAGCCTTACTGCTCAAATGCAGCAATTTTTGTTTTTAAGATGTCTGAAAACTTCACAGCTCAGAAATACTGGTTTTGGTTATTGGCTCAACAGAAGTTCTAATCCAGATTGTTGGGATTATACAGTAATGGGGAGAATCAGGCTGAAAGGTGTCAATCTGTCTAGACCCGAGTCCTCTAGATATTAGAAAGCAACTTTTGATTCTTTGACTTTTGTGAATATCTGCTGGTGACTCGGAATCCGTATCAAACTTAGAGCTGCATATTATCAGGGCGTTACATCATGGCTTTTGGTCCATGACAAGGCTGTTTGGAACATCAAAGTCTGGGAAACTGTAGAAGATAATGTGTGAAGGAGTCTTTGCAAGTGGAAGTTCTTCAAAGAATGAGCTGAAACATTTAACTTTCTTTTTTTTCTGTGCAGCTGTTGGAGGACATTGACTTGAAAATTATACAGCAATAGTCAGTATTCCTCATCCTTGAAGTATGTTCCACTGGAAGAAACCCATGAAATTATTTCATTGCTTCCACAAATATTACTGGAGATTGTCATTCTTGGCTACCTTGGCAATATGCCATTTCCCTATAGAATCTTACACCCTAAGTTCTATTTAAACAAACTCACAGCTTTGCAGTCAGTTGATTTTTGGAGTAAACAGGGAAATTTTCCCCTGCATACGTTTTTACTGTGTCTTTATCCCAAGAGGAATTTACAGTTTGATGCTCTGCTCTTCAGTTAAATCTTAGCTACATGTTCTGTCAAATATGATAGTTCTATTAATTGTCCAAGTCATCTTCACCACATGATTGACTGAAATGTGAATGTACAGAAGAGATGAAGTGGAAGGTATCTACAGCTATAGGAGTATGCCCAGGGTGGTGGGATACTGGAGAATAGAAAAAATGTCATTAATTCTTTCTGTATTGTGGAAAGGCAGTCCATACAATCAAAGTGCCAAATTGAAAATACATTTCTTTCATTTATGAATATGAATTCAACTATGTGTATAAATGCAGCTGTGGTTCTTGTTGCCAGATGATTGTAGCAAAGTTTGAGTGGAATTCTTACTGCATTGAAAAGCTGGTATGCTAAAATTTCGCTCTAAGAGCCGATCAAGATCCATTGCAGAGACTGGATAAGAAATTATTCACTAAGTTAATTATAGTTTAAAAATAGGTATCAAAAGTCCTGCGGTCATTAATATGAGATTTATTGGTGGTAGGTAATTTCATGCTTGCCTACTGGAGGCTTGAATATTCCTTTGATCTAGATTATACTGCTTGTCCTTTTATTATCCATGTTGAATAAAAAAAGCTTCAGAAATGTGATCATTTGTGAACTAGATGTTTAGAACTTAGTTTTGCACTCTGCAGGCATTTGCTGTGATAGAGGTATTCTTGCTAACCACTGTGTCCCAGTGCTAACAGTGTGATAAGTTTTCTTTTTAATTGTGTTTTACTTTAGTCTTTGCCTCTTTTTTTCTGTCTCTTGTTAAATTCAAACTGCTTGGCTAGCCTAACTGCTGTGGAATTGGAACATGAGAGTGGGAAGAGCTCCAAGTCAGAATTTAACTTTCATACTGAAAGCTAAGGATGCCATCAAATTTAAAACAACCTCCTACCCTTTCTTAACTCTACTTATTGTTGCAGGTGGAATTCTTTATTTAAAATTATAATAATTTTAAGATTTTGAACCTTCTTCATGACACCTTAGGAATAGTTGGCTCACTGTTTCTGCAGTTGCTTTTGCACAAGAAGTGGAGGAATATAATTTTGAATTTATGCTCTATTTGGGTATTTTACTCTTAACAGCTAAAGATTGTGTTGCATAACGTGTTGCATGGTGACAATCAGTTTGTTTTGTAAAAACAGCAGTTTTTATCTTTTTATTATAGGGACGGTCGGATGCTGTTTGACTATTTAGCTGAGAAGCATGGTGTAAGTGTTTTAATTCTTATCTGTTTGAATTCGATTCTAAGTATCTCGATCCCACCTCCCCCACAGCCAACAGCTCTGAGCAATTACGGACTAACATTTTGGCCTGTCTCATGTCAAGGTAGCTAATAGGCAGAATCCCTAATGCTAATGTATTTTATTTGAATGCCTTTGAACTTTTAATTTTTCTCCAAACATAAATAAGGCTGGAGCTTAATGTTAGCTGCATCTGTGTAACTAAGATGTGCTTTACTTTGTAATACAGAATTTCACCTTTTTCCAGTATTGGTATAGTCTTTAATTCAGTGATGTGGGTTATCAGTATAATAGTTTTCTGTTGTCTTTCCTGTGTACGGTGTCTTTCAAAGAACCTAAAGACTTCAAAGGTTACTTAACTATTAAAATTGGCTTGTAACAGCATTTTCCCTAGTGAAGAAAAGCTTTTTTTGTTTTCCTTTTCAGTTTAGGCAGGAGTACCTAGATACACTCTACAGGTACGCAAAATTCCAGTATGAATGTGGTAATTACTCAGGAGCTGCAGAATATCTCTACTTCTTCAGGGTTCTGGTAAGTAGTGGCTGTCTGTTGGTTTTGGGTTTTGTTTTGTGGCTTGTTTGAGTTTTTTTAATAACATAATGAGACCAGCAAGTTGTCTGTGTTAATTCTTAAAATATATTACTTTTGAGCTTTTTTTGAGACATTTACTGTGCACCAAAATAAAGTTGAAAATCATTGTTAATAATCATCACTGAATATTGTCCAGCAATTCTGTTATTGTCATGCTGAATTCAGAACTGTCCTTTAAATTTGTAGGTCTTATGCTAACATTTAATTATGGAATACTTCTTTCCTCACTGTAAATGTATCCTGGAAAAAAAAATAAAGGCAAACCAACAAAATGAATACTTGTTTTTGTGCACAGATGTTATCAACAGTAGTGAAAAGCTTGCAGGTGAATTGAATGTAATTGGTGGTAATGGTGAACTGCCAGCTTCTTATCTGAACTCTCATTTGTCTTCTCTTGAATTTTGTGGTGGATTTAAGAGTATAAGTCATCTGCCTAAGAAATGTAAACAGCTCAAATAAGAATTGTAGAACCAGATCCATCATCTCTGAAGTAACTCTTTTCATGTTGTTGTAATTTATATCATTTGTTAATGGTGGGAGTGAATTTTGAGAATGAAGATTTAGTGTCTTGTAAGAATCTCAACACAGTAAATTTATTGTTGGTGATCAGTGAATGTGCCATTTTACTAACAAATGGAAATTTAAGGTAATTGCTTGAAAATCCAGATACTGTAGCTAGAACAGCTGCAGTATCTAAAGGCAGTTACTGTGAATAGCTAACTAATCACATGATTTGAAACCAGCACAGTGCATGTGAACCTTCTCAGCTAAAAGTATCTGCTAAATTGGCACCTTCGTTGCCTGGAAGATAATGACTTCTAAACTATATCTCTCACAGATATGTGGAGTGATTGCTGAAAATATGTAGTGGTTCATATGTGGAAGTTTGTTTCTTGCTGTGTAATTTCTAGCCCCATCTAAAAATATCCTAAACTTTCTGAAATGCTACTAGAGTAAATAATGATAATTCCTGTAATTGACTATAATTAAAGGAGCAAAATTGGGAAATATCTTTAATCAGAATAGGGCTTAAAGTAGGAAAGAGGTGAAATCTTAGTCTAAATGTTGATGATAAAGCTGGGTTCTTTTGTATGACTTTCAGAGTTACAGGTGCATTTCATGTGCTGAGAGAGGAAATAAAAAGTTACTTATGTAGGTTTGTGAGCAGCTGTCCTTAATTCTTCATGCTTTAATTCTGGGCTTAGCATTATGTTCTTTTGTCAAATAACTAATTTCATAAAGTGAAGTCGTGTTTGTGCTCGTAATAGCTTGGTATAGGACTTTTGTTACTTGTTCTGATGGGAGAAGATTTGTTTAAAGTTTTGTGTGATGAAACATAACCTGTGAAAGAACTATTGTAACTGATATGAGAACAGAATTTGACACTGTGAATGACCTAGTGTAATTCATTCCTGTACAAAACTGACACAGCTTGACCTTAGGACTACGCTTCCAGGAAACAGATTCACTACTGCAAAGTTGCAATTTTGCTGGACATTTGTGTAAGAAGTATGCTTATTGGCATAGCATTAGCAGAAAGAACTTTAAGTACTAGCTTTTTTTAAGGTGGTTACCTACTGTTGAATTCTTCAGGAACCTGCTTTTTAATAGCCTTGTTTTAGTAGTTTAGAAGTGTTTTTATATGGTGTTTTAAAAAAAAAAAAATAAACTTGGAACCAGTGTGTTGTCTGGTGCTCAGCCATTTCATTTTTTTAAAATTTTTTTAACTTAAACTGCAGCAACATGGAGCTTTGTCTTACTGTAACAGGATTTTCTCATTTCTACTTCAGAAGCTGTACTGCTGTTTTTAATTCTGTACCTAAATTGCTTTTTTAGAAAAAGTACTTCATTTGGAAAGATAGGACCACGCAAATTTGATACATTGTAAATGAATAGTACTACCAGAAAATACTATTTTTTTTAAGTCAATAATTTAAAAAACATACTAAGCGGATGACTTTGTGCTGTTGTTGAAAATAGGTTCCAGCAACAGACAGAAATGCTTTGAGTTCCCTGTGGGGAAAACTGGCATCCGAAATTCTGATGCAGAATTGGGATGCAGCCATGGAAGATCTCACAAGACTAAAGGAGACAATAGATAATAATGTAAGTAAAATCTTGGTCGTGTTAGTACGGTGAAAGGTTAGAGGTGTTAGTATGCAAACTTTATTATGAGGCACTTGCAGCCTTGTTTAGGAGTAGTTTACCACCTTTTGACTAGATATTTTTTTGATAATAGTGGGAGAGTTGAAGGGTACTTGGTGAAGAAATAGTGAAGCTTCCTATTTCAGGTTACTTGCGTCCCTCTTACCACATTTGAAAGTGTAGCTGAGAACTCTTAAGGTATTTCCAATAAACAAGTCTCAAGGACAAGCTTGAGGGCAAGGTATCATTGTGTGAAATTGCTGCTTAAATTTCAGATACTGCTGCTTAGTTTTCAGATAGTTGTACTATTCATTTTCTGTAGAGAATAAAATGCATATAACTAAACTATACTCTTCTCACATGAAAATAACACTTTTGACAGAAAATGCAAGACAGCTTGTTTTTGGAAATAGTTTTCAGCCAGTTCAGCTTCCTTACCAGCTCCTAAGTTAAAACGAGCACCAAGAACATGAAGGGAAAGAGTGGGGCTACAGTACTAATTCAGAACAACTGAAGTGATAAGGACCTCTCAGTCATCTTCTCTGTTCGTGGGGCTTCAATGGCCATGTCTGAGTTTCACGCTTCTGAACCAGAATCTTGAAAAGGTGTTTGGTGGCTTGGTTTGGTGTGTTGTCCCCCCCCCAAATTGTTCTTTATCTATGTAGCAGATAACTAATGTTAACAAATGTTCTTCTCTAATTTTCTGTTCTTTATGAACCTATATGATTATAATAAACTATTAGATTTGACTTATTCATTAGACTCCAAGATTTTTTTTTTTGGGGGGTAGAATCACAGTAGTTAGTCGTCATGCTCTTTGGAGTGATTATTACTTGCTACGTCAACTCATTCTAAACGTGTTGCTTTGCAATGTTTGAAGAGCTGCTGAAATCTGGAGCAATACAGATACTTAGTGCTGAATTCTTATTTGTGTATTATCAGCTGGTTTAAATGAAGATAGTTACATTCTTATTTCTTGGCTGAAAGGGATTATGTTGTCTCATCAGTGTCTGAGAGTGTATGGCAAAAAACCTCTGGTGAGGCTTTAGAGAGGAAGAAAAACTGAAAAGCTAGAGAAGCCAAGTAGTTCCTCAGCTCACATCTGAAGAGGGAATACAAGAAACAAAATTCAGGATTAAAATGGGAAGTAATAACTTATGTTAGTATGGTGGTCTTTGGAGAACTAAAATCTATGCTTTTGCCATAATGGAATACAAATTTTGGCAGTTTAGAATATAATATTGGAAAATTTATCTTGGTAATAACGTTCAGCAGACTTATTTTTAACAGATGGCAGGTTAAAAAGCTGGAGGTCAAACTCAGCCTGAGAGTGATAACAGTTAAAAGGAACCAGTGGAAAATCACAAATTTTTGAATGCTCACAGATTTCCATACAGTAGTATTCATGCAAACTTTCTGCGTTGTATTTCACTTAAACCAATGTTATGTTTTCTTTTAGTCTGTCAGCTCTCCGCTGCAGTCTCTTCAGCAAAGAACATGGCTCATCCACTGGTCTTTGTTTGTGTTTTTTAATCATCCTAAAGGGAGAGACAATATCATTGACCTTTTTCTCTATCAACCACAGTAAGTTGTGTTGTGTTATGTTGGGGTCTTTAAATCAAAATAAAGGCAGATGATGAATATGCGAACTTGTTGAATGTTTTTCAGCCCAGAGCCTGAGGGTGTTTCAGAAACTCTAATGATATTAATACTTTAAATTTTTTTTCCAAGCCTTTTTTTTTGTGTGTGTATGATCTGCTTTTCTTCATGATTATACCTCCTCTTCAAGGAGAAGGGGTGGTGAGGTATGATGAACTGGTTCTTTTCTGGTGCCTAGCAGGGATGAAAATGACTGGTTTTGCTAGATTACTAACTCCTACCACATCTTTTAGGGTTGGAGGGGAAGGTATTGTTCTATTTTGACATTTCAAAACCTATTTAAGAATGGTTCTTGAGGAAAATCTGAGAATAAAAATGAAAATTGAAGCACTAGCCATTTGTGAGAGGACTGACTTCTGATACGTAGATCTAGTTGTCCAGAACAGCTTAACAGTGAGGAATTGGGTAGAAGTTTTGCTGTCCTTCTAGTACCTGGTTGGTGGTAATGTATTAAAATAGAATAGTACTAAAGAAAAGCAGCTGAATTTTTTGCGTGATGATCCCAGTAGACCGGTGGTTTGGAGTGGGCTTTCCTGCTTCCTTTTTGTTTCATAGCGTATGTGTTGGTTTGTTTTTTAATTTTAATTTGTACTTCTCACTTGTAAATATGGGCTACCTTATTGGAGAGTTGAACAGTAAAGTTGCAGGCTTGGGTGACAACATGAAAAAGGACTTCCTGTGGTTCTGTGTAGCTGTGCAAAACTCTCTTGTGAAATCAGTGTAGCTGGCTTAGGCCAGTGTTAATCTGAACTTAGCATATGGACTGTTCTTTTGTGGTGCTAGCCCCTTTTCTTCTTGTCCTACCACACTGCTGCCTTCTCTTCCCCTTGCTTGCTTCCCTCCTCTCCCTATCTAACAAAGATGATCACGAGGTTAACAAAACCAAATCATCCTCCTATATTTGAATAAATGGTCAGTCATAAGCCCTGGTATTTTATGGCATAAAAGGTGCATAATATTTATCATGAATACTATTTCGATGCAAAATTGCATTATCTGAGCTTTATCTGTATTTTTTCTTTCTAGGTATCTCAATGCAATTCAGACAATGTGCCCGCATATCCTCAGATATCTGACCACTGCAGTCATAACAAATAAGGATGTTCGAAAACGTAGACAAGTGCTGAAAGATCTAGTCAAGGTTATTCAGCAGGTAAGGACTGAAGTAGCTGATATTTTCTGTCCTTTTTAACTAAGACTTCATAGTAACTTAGTTCTAACAATATGCCTGGTTTAGGAGTTCTACTTACATATTTTGGTGCTCAGGTTCTCTCATGGAACCGAGTTTTCCACTGTGAAGTAAAATGCATATCAATCAGTGGGAGGACAGAATAATTTATTCCACTATTTCATGTCAACAAGCAATGAGGAAAATAGAACATGCACTCAATTTTGCTTTTCTTTCGGTATGGTTAAATGCAGAAAATTCAGTGAGATATGTCAAATGGCTTTGGATCTGAGTCTTCTTTTTCAGCCATTCCTACAAGGGATCTTGTTTGCATTTCAAAGCCACTGAACTGTGTGCATTGTTTTGTGTTCATGTGCATTTTCTTAAAAGTGCTTTTGTTGTCACAATTTTATGAAGAGGTAGACATGGACAAGAGCAGTAAAAGAATTATGCTTGATAGCAATCAAGGGAGTTATGGCAAAGATTTTTATCTGAAATCAGCATGCAACTTGTATACAAGCCATCATGCTTCAAGCACTTCTATTGATAATAACATACTGTGAATAATAAACTATGATATATATGTGACAGTGCAGTTATTACAGGTTAGCAATCAATTATATCCGCTTCAAGCATTGATGTAATTACCTATGCAAGACACAGTCAATGCAAAGATCAAATTTTAAGCATATCTTAATTTTTTAAAAAAAGTGTTCACAAAAGTAGCAGCCTAAGAAGCTGTAAACTAGTTGAATTGTTAAGATTCATCTTTTATCTGAAGCTAAAACCTGATTTTAGCATTGAACTTCTAAAGTAATACGAACTTCTAATATTTGAAGTAAAGTAAAATTGTACAACTTTTTTTGCTTTTGTTTTATCTTATACAATTGGTATGAATAAAAAAGGATCACTTGGGTGTTCCTTTTGAAAATACCAACTTTGTTGGCTTTGGTTTTGAAATATCTGATAAGAGATTTATTTCTTAGTACTCTTTTGCTCCGTATGGTTCATTATATTAAATCATGAAGTGGTAGAGGTTTTACAGTTTTGAAAGCAGTTCAGACAGGATAACTAGGGTGTTGACTACATAGGAAAAACAAAGTATTGAATGAAGTGATTTGTCAAATGTTATATGGTAGGCTGATGGCTCTACTAGCAGTTAGAGATTACTAATACTTGCAATTCCTTTGCAAGTATTGAACGGATAGGTAAGCGGTTTGTTGTTCATCTCTGTTAAATGTAAGAGGTGATCAATCCAAGACTGTCTTACATAGTGGATTTTAATTATGTGGTTAACAAGCACAATTTTGGGGGGGGAGGGAACAAAGCAAAACCACACAACCCTTTACCTGTAAAACTGAATTGTGAGACAGTTTACTGGTTCATTGGGGAAGGAGAAATAACTTTGATCCAGGGCAAACCTCTCTTAGTAATTCCCTTAATCTGCTGATTTTTTTGTATCCTAAAGCAGATATTGACAGATACTGAGTTAAGCTGTCTTAAAATGTGCATTTATCAGAGGATATTTAATTATATCTTAATTTATGTAGATGTAGATACATCTAGTGATGTTCCTGCCCTGTAGTTAAGAAAGTTGAATAATTCTTGTAATGCCAAAATAAATTCAAACACTATATATAGGAGCATTATTTGTGTTAGCTACGTTGTCAATGTAAACCAAGTGATTGTTCAGTTTGAGGTATGAAGGATTTGGTGCTGTGCTAGTCTTCGAAATCAGAATTTACGAAGAATATCTGTTCTACCATATTTTAAGAAATTTTGAGGTTTGGTACAGAACCAGCTCTAGTCTCTGCTTTTCTAACCCAAAGATTGCAGTACTAAATGCTGAAGGTAAAACTGCGCTTCTGGTTGTAACCATACTATTGGGGGAGAAAAGAGTGCATTTATTAAGCTTTTATAAGAGGAATCGAGAAGTTTAACTTAATATTTTGTTTAAGATGATATATGGCCTTGTTTCCAGTATTAAATTTTGATTGAGGAATATAAGGAATACTTGAGTAATCTTGTGGCCTTGATTTCTAATATTGTCCCTAATTTTTTTGACAGGAGTCCTACACATACAGGGACCCTATTACAGAGTTTGTGGAATGCTTGTATGTTAATTTTGATTTTGATGGTGCACAGAAGAAGCTGAGAGAGTGTGAAACAGTAAGTTTTGTAACATTTAAGACTTTTCTTCCTTTAAGTAAAGATCTCTGAAATTCACAATGGCCAGCTAATTTGTTTGAAGTGGTGTTTGATTCCATTCCCAGTGTTTTCTGATGAGCTTTGATTCACGGATGTCCTGGTGTTTTTTTGTTTTTTGTGTTGTGGGGGTTTTTTGACAACTCATTTTGTAACACTTAAACAAGATTTACCATTAAGGATATAGCTTTTAAATTATATTTAAGCAATTCTAGAACAAGAAGTGAATAGATAATCATACATTTGGCTGAGCTTCAGCTTTTCCATTAGCCTTTGAAAAGTGCTTGAAGAAATGGTTGGGTTTGCCTTTTGTTGTGAAAGATGCTGCATCCTGGAATTGTAATGGTGAAAAGTAATGTGAAGTAACATTAGGATGGTGAAATACGTATTCTTGGAAGTTAATCTGCTATGAACAGTTAAAAGATACCTAACGTTTGGGTTGACTAGTGTAAAAGTTAGTATTTCTGATAGCTGAACTGTTAGTACCAATTCTTACAGCCTCTGGTTTGGCTTTCCTTTCATTAATATTAGTCACCTAATTGTGTAAATCAGAAGGCTTATAATCATCTTTACTGCATAGGGCTGGTGGTTCTGTAATCAGAACTTTATAGGCACACTTGCACTACTAAGTAAGCTGGTTTGCATGGTGACGAGAATGCCGATCAAATTGCAGAGTGAGAGAAGAATCCCACAATATGAGGGGAGCGTTAAATTTTATGTGTTGGAGGGATCTTCAGTAGAATTATGACAGCAGTAGACCTGTTCTCTTCTTGAGTCAGACCTCAGTGATCATGTTAGCATGCAATTTTAATTGAGCAAGCTGCAGAACAATGAAAACTTCTGCTGAGTCTGTAGCTTTTTCTCCATATCTTGAAACACACCATGAGACTGTTCACTGATCTTGCTTATTGACACTGTCTGCCAGTAAACTACTACTTCCATGTTTGTTCTCAGTGTTCCCTTTTTTCCTTACACTTGCAGGTGCTTGTGAATGATTTCTTCTTAGTGGCATGCCTGGAGGACTTCATTGAGAATGCCCGTCTCTTCATATTTGAGACTTTTTGTCGCATCCATCAATGTATCAGCATTGGGTAAGATAACTTCTTAATACAGCAGTTCAGAAAAATCAGTCACAGATGACAGTTTGACAAACAGTGTAAACTTTAGCAGTACAATATTCAGTCATTGGATGAAATGAAAAACAAAGTTTAATTGGATAGTCATCTTCCTAGTTTTATAGCTCTAATGTGATATACTTCAATTACAACTATAGTATTTTAGAGTTGAATTCTTGTGGTTAATTTTAAAACAACTTCTCTCTACTACCCCCAGCCCCTCAAATGAGCAGTGCTTTCAAGCTAAAACTTTCTCATGGTGTCAAGTCAGATCTCTACAGGATTTAATGGGAACTTTTCATACCCAGTGTCATCTAAGTTCACATGTCTTAATTTGGAGCTCCATTCCACATATATTGATACAGAGTGGTGATATTAAGTAAATACAAATTGCAAATAAACAGTTGCTTAAATTTATTTGTATTTGATAGATACAGATATCCATAGGTGTATCTATAGGTCTTATAGGTACATTCTTTAATGAAAAAGGCAATGCAGTTCTAAATTTTTAATTAAATAAAAAACAATAGATCTTATTCCCTGTGGCACAAATTGAGTGATCTGGCTGTAAGAAAATTATGTTCTTATTAGTAAGGATGTCTGTTGTTTACTCAGATTAATTTTGTAGAAGCAGACTTTTCAAATGGATCAGCTCCAATGCCTCTATTGTAGAAACTAAGCAGGAAGATGTTATGCATGCTTGAGAACGCTTTCCACTTGGCCTTTGCCCCCATTCCCCATATTTCCACATCCCTTAAATTAAAAAGGAAAAAAGTGAAGTGAAAAACTCTGAATGCTATATAAAAATCTCAATGGTATAGAATAGTGCAGAGATCCTTGAGACAGCAGAAACCAAAGCTGTTAAATCGATCAAGTTCAAATGGAGTCTTGTTGCCAGCTTGCATCCAGAGCAAATGTGTGTGTCTGGTCCTCTGAGGAAGCGATTTAACGGTGCTTGACTTCAAAAGAAGAGGATTTGAGAGAAAATCGTCGTAGAGTTTTCCAAGCTTATTGAAAGGATTACCTTTTTCATGGATAGGTATAGTTGGAGAAAAGACAAAGATTCTTACTGCTTTTAATCTCTCTTCACCGTGTGACACATTTTTCTTCAATACGTTTGAAAAATTATTTTTTTTTCATCCTCTGTATCAGCTTAAAATAGTCAATGAGTTGAATGTAAAAGGCAAACAGTGAATCAGAACATTCTAATCAGCTGTGGTGCATTGTGTTTTAAGCATAATTATAATAGTAAACTGAACTAGATGCTGTGAACAAAACTTCCATACTTAAATTCATTTTTATAAGGCTAATACTTTATCTAAAATCACTTTAAGCAGAGTACTGCACATCTAGGGATAAAGGGGTTTTCAATAAGTATTTGGAGAACAAATGTAAATGAAGTTTTCTTATGGATGAGGTTTTTGGGAATATAAAACTCCATAGTGTCTTGCTGTTTCCTATAAATAATTTGTTAGTACTGTTAATACTGAACACATTCAAGCATGAGTTTTCAATGAAACTGGATGTTTAAGCTTTTTTAACTAAAGACTGTATGTCTTTCTAAGAAGTCTGTTTCTCTGCACAGAGAGTCTGCAGGGTGTATCTTAAGTATGCTTCAAGTCTCTCTGTCAAAAGTAAATGATAAACTGTGGATAACATACCAGTGATTCATTACAGTAAAAGCAGCAATCTTTATTTAACAAATCAAGGTCTATGGTAGGTGGTTGTCATTTATTTAGTGTTTTTTTACCTATCTTACAGTTCATATTTTTTGTGCCGTATGTAGTATTTCAACTTCAAGTATAATAGAAAAGATTGTAGTTGGCTCTCCTTGTTATATGTGATTCATAAATACAGGTAGTAGTGTCTTTATTTTATAAACATTATGATGTGTTCTGAGGTAAGTAATAAACTTTGAGTTGAGACATATTTCAGATTGACATGGATATTCCTACCATGTATCACTTCAGGTAATTGCATGTGGAATCAGTCATCAGTAATGAGATTCTATTCAGTACGTCATTGTGTTTTAAATGGGGAGGAGTGGCTGAAAAGCTGCCTGGCAGAAAAGGATCTGAGGGTCCTGGTGGACAGCCAGCTGAACATGAGCCAGCAGTGTGCCCAGGTAGCCAAGAAGGCCAATGGCATCTTGGCCTATATCAAGAATAGCGTGGCCAACAGGAGTAGGGAAGTGATGGTGCCTCTGTGCTCAGTGCTGGTGAGGCTGCAGCTGGAGTACTGTGTTCAGTTTTGGGTGCCACAATATAGGAGGGACATTGAGGTGCTGGTGTGTGTCCAGAGAAGGGCAGCAAAGCTGGTGAGGGGTCTGGAGAACATGTCTTATGAGGAACGGCTGAAGGAATTGGGATTGTTTAGTCTGGAGAAGAGAAGGTTGAGGGGAGACCTTATTGCTCTCTACAACTACCTGAAAAGAGGCTGCAGTGAGAGGGGAGCTGGTCTATTCTCCCAAGTAACTAGCCATAGGACAAGAGGAAACGGGTTCAAGTTGCGCCAGGGGAGGTTTAGGCTGGGCATTAGGAAAACATTTTTCACTGAAAAGAGTTATCAAACATTGGAACAGGCTGCCCAGGGAGGGGGTTGAGTCACCATCCCTGGAGGTGTTTAAAAAGTTGTGCAGATGTGGTGCTTGGAGACGTGGTTTAGTGGCAGACCTGGTAGAGTAGGGTCGATGGTTGGACTGGATGATCTTAAAGGTCTTTTCCAACCTAAACGGTTCTATGATTCTATGAAATGATGGACATAAGCCTTAAATTTCTGCACAAGCTGTGACAATCATTAGATTTGGGCTTACTAAGTGGGGTGCATAAGTATTTCTTAGTGCATTTCGGTGTTGTTTTTGAAGAACTTAACCAGTCGAAATGCTTTTAATTAAACATTTAAGGTATAGTTCTTGCATTTCTTTGTCCACAAGTGATTTCCACTTCCATTCCTGGATTTGAAAACTAGCTGGTTGTACCACAGTGCTTGATAAGTACTGTTTAAGTACTCGGAACAAATTTGAAAACAATTAGTGGGAAATCTGCTATTCCTTATGTTAAATGGAAAATAGATGGCTCATTTTATTTTATTTTTTTAACTACTTACATCTGCTAGGCAGCTGACATCTTCCCAAAGGATGTAGTTGCTTTATCAGTTGTAATTTAGAAATTATACATCTCAAATCATCCTGCAATTTGTTTACTGTTTGAAATATTGTGCTTAATAGGGAGTAATAGATGAAATTAATTCAGAATGTGTTTTGGTTAGTTTGATATGCCTGTATTTAATTGAAGAGCTGAATTTGCTTCATGTTTTTCTGTATATTTTTCTTCTGTGTGCAGTACAAGATAGGCTTGTTTCTGTATGAAGATGTATGGAATTCAGTAAACTTGCCTTTTAACCAAAGGAAAACTTAAATAATGCTTACCCTAGCATGACCCAGATAAGTGAGTCTCCTTATAAAACAGAGGGTCAGAAATAATCTGAGGAATTATTTTTGAAACTACCATAGAGGAACTACTCTTTGAAATCACCCGTAACTTGAAATGTAGGCAGTATTCCTTAAATATTAATAACATTATTTCATTATAATTCACTAATTTGTATTGGATTATAGTGCGAATCTTTATAAGCAATGTTAATGTAAAATACAACTTTTCTTGCTTCCATTCATTAGTGTTAATGGTGTTAAAATGTATTTGTAAATCTGAATGTGTCACTATTACTTGAACTGTTAAATATGTATGGGAGCTAAGCTGTAGTTTGCATCTCTTGAAAGTATTAGATACCTATTTTAGCAGTGCAACAGGAGAATAGTGGTGTTTGTTACATAACTGTGATCAGAATAGATCTTCAGTGCATTTGCTGTGGAAGGATGGAGAGTGCTTTTGTTGGCTGTACATGTTGCTTTACAAGGCAAGTACCTCCTCCATGCTATACATCCAGGCACTTTGGGTTGCACTGGCTGCTTCAGTGTAGCCTGCAAGGAGACTCTAAAATGGAATTGCCCCAAGTTGCCCCAAGTTCTGAAATAAGGTCATCTTTTGCATCAGTGCGATAAAGTTTTAGGCTTTTTAATACAGATGTCTTTATTGCACTAAAAGATAGTTTTTACTTAGTAACTTTGCTTATTCTATATTAAAATTCTAAATCTACGTAAATCTCAAAGCTAGAAATTGAGATAAAACAGGTTTTTATATCCTTTTCTACCCTGTCATTATCATTTTACAATTTGTAAGTTTTTCATATTTATGTGCAGGAAAAAATACTAGTACAGAGGTCTGGTATTTCTGTCATGTAGCTGCCATATATGCTATATGTTTGTTGATATAATGTGTTTTAATTTTAACAAAGCCCACCTTTGAAGAAACTGAGCTAGTAAAATTTAGACATAATAGGAAAAAGTAGAATTATCTGCTAGGTGATAAAAAGCACTTCATAGTTTTCTGGCTTGGAATAACTCTCTAGAAGTCTATGCCGTCTTCCCCTCCAAGTACACAGACTTTAGGTTAAGCAAAAAGGTGCTGTAGGTTGGAAGGGACCTCTGGAAGCCATCTGGTTCAATCCTGTGCACCCAGTTAAAACTCTGAGCAGGATCTACTGCAATATTCCATTATGCTACTTATGGCCTTGTTTAGTTGATTCTGGACGATTTCCAAGGGTAGAGGTTCCATGCTTTAATCCCAGAGGTAGGTTGCTTAATCCCCAATGTAGTGGCAGTAGCCATTCTTGTGGTCATTTGGAGGAGCAGTTATTTTATCTGAATCCTATTGATGCTTCTAAAAGAGAAATACAAGAATTCCCATAACAGACATACACCCAACCCCATGTTCTTTTAGTTTGAAGTTTCTTTAGTTTCAAGTCAGGTGCTTAACATCACTGATTCAGCAGTAGTAAAGCAATTTGTAGCTTCTTCCTGTTGAAATATTTTTTATTCTGCCTAGATGACTCGTAATTCCGCAAAAATTTACATACCTCATATCTTCTATGCTCTTACCTGCTTTAACTCTCTACAATCGCTAATTCAACCACAGATAAACACTTCTAGTGGAACAGTAGCAACTGTGGTTGGAACTTACTTCCCCTTGCTTTGCAAAACTCCATATACTTTGTTGTGCGTTGTGTCATTTCACTGCAGTGAGTTTGGTGGAAGTCCAGTATTTTAAGTTACTTTGGGGTTTTTTCTATTCACCTCACTTCATGATTGTCTGTGACAAAAAGTAGAATTTACTTTTATAGTTGGGAGAAGGGTGATAGATCAAGAACATAGTCTTCTTTATATAGTCTTTTCTCCTATATAGATAGTCTAGCTAGATAGACAAGGTAATAATTGATATATTATAAAGTATTTACTTGACAGGAATAATTGTCAAGTGGGAAATCACTCAGGTGGAGGAAAAATATGTTTAAGCAAGATCTGTAAAATGGTGGGAAATTGACCTTTTGTGCAACTCAGCGTAGCCAGCTGGCTTTCTGGTCATGTCTGTAGCCCTTACCTCATGTTTGTTACCTTAGTCTGAAAGCTGATGGAAGAATGAGCATTACAAATGCCCTGTATGAGCCAACTGCCAGCAGGAAGCTAAAGAAGTTAGCTGGAAAGCTACAGGAAACACCATCAGAAGGAATTATTCCTGGACAAAAGTGCTTATTTCATTAAGAATTTTCCTTTCTTTGTCCTCCCCCACCATCCCTCCTTGAAACGGCAAGAAGTTTGAACATAGTGTATCTGTCATATCTTCTATACCAAACTCTGTCTCATGACTCTTGTTCCAGAAACTTCAGAGGGAAGCTTATTGATAAATGAGCTACTGAGAGACACTTTCCTGGACTAATTAGTGTAAACTTTTGTGACTGCTGGCTGAATTTAAATAAGAATAAAAGCATGCGGTTGTTCTCTTCATAATGATGGTTGCTATTCTGTATTGTGGTGAGATTACTTAATTGACTTTTCCAAAGGCTGTTCGTGTAGGCAAGGTTTAATAGGGATATATAAAAATTGTGCAGGTCAAGATTTAAGTGCAAGATGTAGTTCAGAACGACTAAGTATATACCTTCAGGGCATGAATTGCTTACTCGCTATGTCCTACTGTAAAGCAGTAGTGGTGGGAGATGTGCAGGAGTGCATGCTTTAAAGACATATCAAAGTATGCTTCCCAAATATATGGTATTTATTGAATACAAGTCTTGGGTTGTGACAAATTTTATGTTGATTTAACTTGTATTCCATAGTCCCTAGTCATGTTTACCAAAATCAAAGAGATTCTATTTCACATTTTGATTGAGTCTGTTATTTTTTAGTATGTTGGCAGATAAACTAAATATGACTCCTGAAGAAGCGGAAAGATGGATTGTCAACCTAATTCGAAATGCACGATTAGATGCCAAACTGGATTCAAAGCTGGTAAGCCTCTGTAGATGGATCCAAGTGAATTTGGTGAATTTTTCATTAAGTTTCTTTTACCTTATTTGGGAACAGTGAATTCTAATTTCTGTTGTGGGTTTTTTTTTCTTGGCCCATAAAGCGTAGTGGACTTCATTTATTCTTCTTTGATCCTGTGTGTAAGATGATTTCTGAAAGCTTTGAAAGCAGAGTATTAAATTAAAGGCATATGCATCCTGAGTGATTGTTAAATTTGCTGTATCTATCCTGTGTTTTAGGGCCATGTAGTCATGGGCAATAATGCAGTCTCACCATATCAACAAGTGATTGAAAAGACCAAAAGCCTGTCTTTTCGTAGTCAAATGTTGGCTATGAACATTGAGAAGAAATTGAATCAGAGTGGTAGATCTGAGGTTGGTATAAGTTTATATCTTTTCTGGTTTCCTGCTGCCTTTTTTTGTGAGGTATATTTAAGTATAATTCATCAGATGTACCTATTTCTAGTTCTTGCACTAAGAATTAAATTGGAAAAGGTTTATTTTCTTGTGCTAAGCATTAGACAGTGACTTTTGTTTTCTTCTCGCCTCTCTCCTCACTACTAGGTATTCCTTTTTTTGTTGTGTAACTAGGTGTGTTTCTGTCATCATTTGATTCTCTGCTTCTTTCAAATGGTCTCCTTCACCACCTGAAAAGGACTGGTTTTGAAGGGTGACATTAAAGTAGTTGTATTACTTTTTTCAAGTGGGTTGTACTTGAAAATTACCTGCAGGTATATATATAGTACTGAGAGGAGAGTGAGTGATGCTGAAGACTGAAACAGGAAGGAGGAGTTGTGCAAAACCATGTTAAAACCATTTCACGTACTGCTGGCGAATATAATTAGGTCAGCCAGAGGTTTAGGTTGAACCAGTGAAAATAAGGAAGTTGGCAAGATCATCTGGTTTTGCCCTGTCCACCTTACAATATGGGAAGCTTTCTGAGAGAACAACAGTACCGTGAGGTCCACTAAGGACCCAGCCATACATACCTAAAACAGGAAAAACCACCAAGCCACACACTGAAAGATCTTATAAAATAGTTAAAGTTTTTGGACTTCCTCAGTGCTTGGCTGAAATATTGGTGAAAGCTGGACAAGCAGTGGGGCATTAGTTTATGCCATTAAAGGGAAGTCATGTGAAACTTACATGATACTTTTTTTTTTTAAAATGTAGCTGCCAAATTATTTTTCTATTTATTTTTGAATCTTCTAGAACTTTTCCTTTTTAAAACTACTAGCTTGGGGACTCAGGCTGTACAACTTAATTACAGCATATATTTCTGCTATATCAATACTTGCTTTAAACTTACAGGGTATCCTTTGCTAATTAACAATATTCCCACTTCATAGCCATATATTAGTATTATAAATTTTTTAATCATTTATCATAAGTTTCAGTAACCAACAGATAATATAGTAATTTCTTTTCTACTAATCCTTATTTATTTATTTCTTTTTTTAGGCACCTAACTGGGCTACTCAAGACTCTGGTTTCTATTGAAATACTTCTGCAGGGGGGGAAATCAGTTTTCATTTGACTTAAAAGCACATAATATAAAACTTTCTTGACAAAAGGTAATTATGTGTTCCATCTAACATTATTTGAATAAAATTGGCTAATTTTAACAGTCTGTGCATCTCTGTAACTTAAATAGTTAGGTACTTATGTTGTACAGGGGCTCTTTAGCATGATGGTGTTCAGAAGCATTTAGGATCACAGTCCTCAAAGTGTAAAATGTCAGTTCTATTAGACTTGTTTGTACTAAAGGATGCTATTGCTTTCAGAGCTGTCACACAAAAAACTAAAAGCAGATGGTACAAACAAATGGTTCCCCACTGAAGATTTGGCCAAACCAAAATGTTTTTCTGCACTTCCATGTTTTTCTCACAGAAGCAGCTTAGTAGAGTGAAGGCATGTGTAGCCTACACCTCTTATGAAACCTTACAATAATCTACATGCAGACTAATTTGGATAGACCCGTGTGTTCATGCTTCAGAATTTTTCCTGTTCTTAATCTCATTCTTAATCTTACCCAGTCTTGGAAACTTTCTGGAGTAGAGCTTTTTCTTTCGGGGGGGGGAGCGGGGGAAGTCTTTCAGAAGGTCTAGCTAATGAGCTGGGTATAGTTTAAAGCTTTTTTGAAATCTGAAGTTCTTAAGATTCACAATGCAAACATGAAGCAACAAAACCCTGTATTGTTCAACTAATTATAATGTGAAGGTGTTGGGTTTTTTTTTTAAAGTTTGTGGGGTTTTTCAGCCAGTGTTTCACACTTCACTGGGTTTGCATAGCACCTTTGCACTGCAGAATGTATCATAGCACCTCTAAGCCAGAAAATTTAAGATCCTTTTTAGGGTTCCGTGAAGTATAGTGACTGATTAGTGAGGTGAATGTGAATATTGGAAAGGAAGAGACACTATCTCTGCATACAGTTTTGCGTTTAAGGTTGAGGGGAAAATTTAATGACTCACCTTCACCTTATTCCAACTGTGTACCTTTTTCCCCTCTTTGCTCCGAATATTCTGGAACTCATCTACATGTGGAAAGCTGTTTTAACTCACCACCTCTCCTGCTTAATGTCTGCAATTACATGTTGGCTGAGAAACAGTCACAGGAGCTGATTTGTCCATGAAGACGGCAGGTGTCTTTCTTCAGAAGTGATTTTACTATAACAAACTAGGGGGGCAGCAGTCTGTATGCTGCAGGGCGGGGTGGCAATTCGGGGGAACTGCAGTATGTTGGAGGAATTGGCTAACGGGAACATCTTGAAGTTCAGCAAAGGCAAGTGTGGAGTCCTGCATTTGGGATGGAATAACCTCAGGCAGGGGTCATGGACTAAATGGAAAGCAACTTTCCAGAAAATGGCTTGGGGGTACAGTGGACAGCAAGGTGAACACAAGTCAGCAGGTGCCCTTATGGAAAGAGACGTGCCTGTAACAGAAGCAGTGGTTCTCTTAGGGCTTTAATAGCACAGAGTAAAACCAGCAGGTTTATGGAAATTATTATTCCCCTTGTGAAAACACGGCTGGAGTACAAGGCAGATACTCATCCTTTGGTGCAAGTCCAGCAGAGGGATACCAAAATGGTGAGTAGGCAAGAGCATGTCACATAAAAGGAGAAACGGAGAGCTGAGTAATGTTCGGCCTTAAGAAAAGGAGGCTAAGACCAGGTTTTATTGCTGTCTTCAGTCCCTTCACTGGGAAGATTCACAGAAAGGCTGGTCTTGAAGACGCATGGGGACAGGGTGAGTGGCAGTGGACACAAATTGGAACATGGAGAAGTTCCAATTAGATTCAAGGGTGAATAAAGATTTTTTCTTTTTTTTTTTTTCCCATGACTGATTAAGCACTGGAACCAGTCAACCAGAGCGGTTGTGGAATCTCTACCCTTGGAGATGTTCAACTTGATAAGAACCTGACAATCCTGATAGACTTAGACCTACTTTGAGCAGGGAGTTGGACTCGGTGACCTCCAGAGGTCCTCTCTGGTCTAAATTATTTTATGATTTAATGGGTCATATTTATTGATATGCATACGAATAATTTAAAAGCATACTGTAGTACAGCAGAGTAATGGAAGTGGTTTCCAGCAGATGATTTAGTCTAACTTCTCATTGTGCTACAGTCTAATCCTGTACTGCTCACAGTTGTAAAAACGAGGGGCAAAAATGGTACTGATCTTCATCATTTAGAAGGTAATAGGTATACAGGGCAGTTGCAAGCAGTGTTCTACCATTACACAAAGAAGAATGAAGTTAGGGCTGAAATACGTGTGGAGAGGGGATGTAATTAATGCTTGTTTCTTTAAACCTTTTTCTTTTTCCTAGAAAGCATTAGTTTTTGATTACTAGCACGTTCAGTAAGCACTCCAGTTCTGCACGCAGCTTCTTTTGCATTTTCTCCTGTGTATGCTTCTTCACCAGTTGTTCTTGCTGTCATGCAAGACTCCTTTTGTCCAAACCCCTTGTGCTCCGCAACAGTGTGTGCCTTTGAAGAACTGACCTAGCTATAATAAACATTGATTATTGTGCTTAATTATGTCTTTTGTCTTCTAACTGTCGAAACAGTTGTGCTGGCCTAGCAGGTGGAATTTAAGAACTGGTGGAAATAAGCAGTTAAAGGTAGATTGCTGCCAGACTATATACACGAACGTAAAAAGCTGGTCTACAGCACAAGGGTTCACTTGATGTATAGGATTGGTTCCTATGATGGGGATGAAGAGTCTGAATCAGAGCTGAAGGTAGCGAGTTGCCTTTGGAGAGCGGAGTTCCCTGAGGCTGAACGTGCTCTTTATGCCAAGTTCCTTATTGTTCCTCAAGTGTTCTCAAGAGATTGACTAACTTGCAAACTGTAGATTTGTTCTATATCATTACAGCCCCAAAACATTCACTTTTGAACAATCCACATTGCATAATAGCCATGTTCCCTGTTTGGTAACACAATCACAAAAATACTGTTGTGTAATAATTAAGGAATTTTTAAAAAAGGAGATAAAATTGGAATGATTATTGTAAACAGCAGGGAAATGGCCCACATACAGCTTTCCTTTTGACGGGAAGAATTTACTTAAATAGAGTTTTAAAAATCATCTCAAGAGCACAATACTGTGGTATCATAGCTTTCCATTCTCTTTTTCCTGAACTTTGATCTGTCAGGTATGTGTGCATAGAAAAGATGCGTGCAGATTGTAGCACTGCTTAAATTCTTGGTTGTTTCCCTCAGATACTCAGTGAAACAAGTTATACGGATAGTTTTGAGGCTTGAGATTTTTTTCTATGTGTAGGAAAACTTCAGTTCAAAATGATTACAGAACCTTCTGCATATGTACTGCGCATCAAAATATTTTTTGTCACCCCCACACTTTAATTCCTGCACCAACAAGCTACTCTGTGTCTCAAAGGGTCCCCCATTAAAGGGGTCAGTCCAGCTCACAAAACCCCACCACCTTTACTACATTCTCATGCAGTAAATGATCATGACTTTTTTTTTTTTTTGGTCCTTTTTGGGAAGTTCAAAAGGTGCAGTTCAGCCAACTTGCTGTAGATGTTGGGTTGATTTTTATTTTTTTCGTGGGTTGATTTTTATTTTTTGGAGAACGGGATGGTGGGTGAGGAGTGTCTTGGTTTTGCACTAGCATTTAAGTCCTGATGCAGTGATCACTGAAACCACTAATTCAACTACATGCTCAGGTGGGTTTCAGAACATTTTCAAAATGAAAATTCCTATCACTTTCCAGAAGAGACATTTGCTAGTAGGCATCATAAAAATCATGTAAAATTCAGAGCAAACTGTATTCACTGGTGATATCTCAGGTACCTGCAAGTATGTTGTAAGTAATGTTTCCAGTTTTCTGAAATTCTGATTTCAGATGAAAGGGTTTTTTAAACAAATAATTACTTCTGTCAGTCATCTGACACTGTCTCTGCTTAAGAGAAGTTGTGAAAGAGTTTGTGTCGCTCTTTTTAAAAGAACCAAAACAAAGAAGTGGTTATATGGTTGAAGAGGAGTGCATGTTTTCCGAAACCCATCTGCTGTTACGCAGTTAGGGTAATGTTGCTAAGATCATTCTCTTAAATTGTGTAGATGTCGCCCAGTTTTGATTGGTGAAGGGGGAACGTCTCATTCAAAGCGTTGGTATCCTGTGTACTATAAAGGGCTCCAGGTGACTCTTTGGTGAAGTGAATCTGCTGTGTGCTTTCAGTAAGAATTTGGTCCCCTAATTTTTTTTCTGTATGTGCTGGCACTGCTATTCAGAGAGGAAAGTTTTGTTGACCCTAAATCTCAAAGTATGAAACTTCTCATGGGATGCATGTGACAATGCTGTAGCAGTGCTCTGCCCTGTCCCTGCCGATACTCGCCGAGCAGCTTTGCCACGTGGCAAGAAGCGTGCTCAGCAGAGCTTGTCGCTGGAGGTGTTGGTAACCCGCTGGCTTCCTCACACGGTGAATTGAGGAGGTCTTCACAAAATAACTGAGTTATGGCTGAATTACGCAAAAGAGGGAAGGCAAAGCATGTTCTCAGCTGAAGGGTGAAGATGGCCAGAGCATGAGTTTGCAATAGGTTGGCAGTAGATTAAACTTACTTCAAGCATGACAAAAATGACAAAAGATGATTGGGGAACTGGAACATCTTTCTTATGAGGAAAGACTGAGGGACTTGGGTCTTTTTAGTCTGGAGAAGAGAAGACTAGGGGAGGATCTCATCAATGCTTACAAATACTGAAAGGGAGGGTGCCTGGAGGATGGCACCAGTCTTTTTGCAGTGGTGCCCAGCGATAGGACAAGAGGTAATGGGCACAAACTTGGACATAGGAAGTTCCACCTGAACATGAGGAGGACCTTCTTTCCTTTGACGGTGGCAGAGCACTGGAACAGACTGCCCAGAAAGGTGGTGGGATCTCTGACTCTGGAGACATTCCAAACCCGCCTGGATGCCATCCTGTGCAACCTGCTGTAGGTGTCCCTGCTCTGGCAGGGGTGTTGGACTAGATGATCTCCAGAGGTCTCTTCCAACCTGGATGATTCTGTGAATTGCAAATTCTGTCATAACTTTCCATTAACTAAGCTTTAGTGATCTCATTAGTAACAATATTTTACAAACTTAAAAGAATAGTTGTTCTCCTCTTTAAGTTACATGAAGATAAGATCCACTCTGTGTCTCTTGTTTTCGCTTTGCATTTACAGAAATGTTTGTAGTAACTGCTAAAAGAAGCCCTTGAGAAGAGGAGAGAGGAAGAACATTTTAAACCTTCCCTTTCTTTCCTCTTTTTTGGAAATGAGGAAGGGAAAAAAGGTGGAAGATGGGAAAATCTTGTACTTCCCCTGCTGCAAGGACTGTTCTTGAACAAAGTTGGTTTATTTTTTCAGTAAATTTGTTGAGTAGTTACCATGTTATATTGTCAAGTTTCCCCTCTTTTGCAGAAAATAAAGATAGTAGTTTTCTCTTTAAACAAGTGTTAACTCATGAAGCTATGATTCTCTGGGGGTTAAAATGTTTCATTTCTAATCTCATTTCGAGAAGATGTATTGTTATGTTTGTAATTTTTTAAATAAAATTTCTAATAGTTTCAATAAATGTCTTAATTTTTATTGTTGAAATGTCATCAGAAGTTAAGCCTGCAAAAGCCCTTCAAGGATTTTTAATTAAAAGAGGCAGGCAGTGGTAACGGGAACGGTGCTGCTTCTGGTAGTGGGCTCCTTTTATAGGATGTACAAGTGGAAGAATGGTGTGAGGAACTCCTAATCTTCCCTGCAATTAGCTGATAATTGATTATGTAACATTTAATATCCAAGAGGAAAGCAAGATCTGATGCCTGTGATCTGTATGTTAAAACACAGCTTTAAACGAAATCCCACCAGCGGCTTGGAAAGGCAGATGTGTTCTCTGCTCCAAGTCGTCACTAGGTTTATGGCCTGCGGCTGTGCCAGCTAAAAGCACGGACTGCTGGAACTGCTGGAAGTCGGAACCAGGGAATGGCGAATGAAGGAGGTCAGTGGAAAGCACTGAGAGCACAGCGTTGCGGAGAAGTGGACTTGGCTTTCCCTGATCCTCTTGTAGGTGTCAGCAGAGGATTTGGTGTATGTGCTATCTTTGTAAATAAATGAGACAGCACCAAGTAGATCCCTACCTACCTCCTCACAGCGAAGTAACGCAGCAGAGACTTCTGAGGCCAGTGGGTAACAGCATGGGATGGTGTTTAGTACCGAGAATAGACTGCTAGTAAACTATACAGGAGGTGCACGTGAGCTCCCTGCAGATGGATTCATGAATTCAGTATCCTTAGAAAGGATGACAACTGGCAACAGGAGCAGAGTTGTGAAACTAATTCATGACTGAGCAGCCAGCTAATGGGCTGTAAAGTAACTTCCTTGTTTACTTGTATAATGCAGTCCTGATTAAATAAACTATAATTTAAATATATGTAAATGCAAAACTGCAAACCTCCTAATGAATATTTTCATTTTGTAGGAGAATGAGCAATGCTTTACCAAAAGCAAAACCATCATTGAATTATAGCTACCCAGAGATACTCACATTAGGTTGTTCAAGTAGAGGATAGCTATGGTTTCTTAGCAAGCCTGGGCTAGGGAGTAGACTACACCTCAGCATCTTCCTTGACTCCACTCCACGCACATCTTCGTAAGTACTATATTTGTTTCTTGCTCAGTGCATTCTCAGTGGTAGGAGGACATGTTAAATTCAGGCTGTGTACAATCCTTATCTGCCCTCGTAAGAGAGTAGGCTACATGGCAGCAGACTAAACCAGGCACAGCACACCTTACCCATCCACACTGTGCTAATGGTATGGACTAAACTTCTCCATCCACCGTGTCCCAAAATATCTCTGTGTGAGGGTTCGCCTTCTTGTATGCATTATGGCCACTGAACAAATCTGAACTTTAGTATCAGGTAAAATTGTAATGCAATATAAACATATTCCATAGCTTAAAGAGTTTGAAAACATGTATGAGTTAAATGGTTGTGATGTTGGAGTTTGTCTTCCTGGAGATAACCAACCCTGAATATACTAAGTTGGCCATGAAGAGAAATTTTAATGCAAGCAACATAAAAATTTAAGCTTGTTTCAGTATGTTGAGCTTCTTATTGCAGTGAACACCCAATGTACATGGAAGAATTTATCTTTAAAATAAAATTGGATGTTTATGAGAGCTTGTACATGCTACAATAGAAGCGTGGAAAGGTGCTGGCCATGCTGCTCAGCTATGGGTGGCTTGGCTGAAACGGCCACGGGCTGGAAGCTGCGCTACCTGAGTTGTTGAGAGCTGGGAACATGCAGATTATATTCCTCTAATAATAACCCTGGGCAGGGTACGTGGAAGTAATTATGACAACTATCTTTTTATACCTATGTTGGGAATGCTTAATTTTTGTCCCTTAGTGATCAGAGGTTATGGTATTTAAGGAAAAATTGTGCTGTGTCTAAGAGCCATTTATTGAATGTGTAGAGGTGTCAACCTTGTGATTGAACAGTAAGGCTGGTTGTGGAAGGATTAAGATTCTACACATGGCTTGGACACAGATTTCTTGTTTAATCTCATAAAAAAGAAACATGTAATCTTGGTGTCTGCGTTTAGGAGTTGAAGTACCTTTTTGGACTATTGGGGTGTTAAATAATTTAATTCTTTCAGTATGTTTTCATATCTTTGTACAGTAGGGGCTACAGAAGCACAACATGTTATTTGATAATAATTGCTCAGATGATACTTAATTTGGTTTTTTTTCCCCTATTTCTACTGCTTTAGGGAACATTTTTCCTTCCATGATGCCAGACTGATGTATTTTTGAGGAGGCAAAAAGGTGATGACATTTAGACAGTAAGAGTTTACCCTACGTAAAACTACAGTTCATCCTTCTCTCTTACATGAACCTTGTGTTGTATGATTTCCTTGATGTAAAAAACTTTTCTCTAATGATTTTCTGGAAAAGGAAAAAGAATTTTTGTTTGTAATATAGGAAATTTTGAGTCTTGAGCAGTATATAGACTGGAAAGCAAACTGTTTATTTCTTCTCTGCAGGTTTATTTTTTACCTGACTATGGACTATTTGTTTAGTGCCATGCCTTGCTTACTGTCTATGTAGGAAAAGGCTTATTTCAACTTCTTTTCCTCTCCATTCCTCACTTCGTACTGCTTTATGAATCTTCCTGAAGGATCTGAAACTCACTCGGGGCAGACAGCTTCCAAAGCTTTGAAAACATTTATTGGAAATTATTAGTATGAAAAAATATAGTCCAATATGTTGCATGATTTGAATATAAAGCAAGTATTACCAAGAATGGGAAATGTCAGAGAATGTCTGTGGGGCTCCAGGAGGTTCAAATTAAGTTAGAAGAAACAAGGACACTCATCTATTTTGGCTTTCAGCATGCTTAGATATTAGTTTCTTGTACAAATTCAATCAGTGTTTTCAAAGAATATACAGTTTCAGTTAAAATTACTTGCACAGCTTAAAGGTACTAATAATTTGCAGTGCCCTGCCCTGCCAAGTAAACAGAACTTGTGAGAGGTCAAACACTTGTGATTATCGAGTTGTTACTGGTATGTCCAACTATAGATTGAGGAACCTAATTTAGACAGGCACGTCATTTCAAATCTTGGCTACATTTTGTGAAGTGCCATAGGGGCCTTTTGGATCAAAGGTGCTTTATTTTAATAGTACAGTGAAGGAATACCCCTGATGTGAAATGAGCTTTCCATTTTGACTTCACTGAATACTCATCCCCCCCAAAAAAACCCTATCCAACTGCATCTTGTTATATAATTTATCTGTCAATTCTGTCAAAAAGGAGAGCTTGTGTTACTTGGAGGGCCTTCATGCCAATACCAAAATGAAAAGCAATGCACACTGCCAGTACAGCAATTGCCTGCAGGCTTATTGAATTTCTTTCTTCACTCCTACTCACCACCAAAACCAGCTCAGGGAAAAAAAAAAAAAAAAAAAAAAAAATCCCCCAAAAACTTGTTAGAAGTCAGCAGAACTGAAAGCTGTTAAAATACTAAAAATTTTTCCTGGGAGAAAAAAAGCAAAATTATATATTAAACATTATTAATGGGCTATCATATATGTGCTTTACTCATGTATAGAGCCAGACCCAGTGGGACCCTTGAACACGGGAGGGAGCCACGAAGAGGTGCATGTTGTGTTAGTTTCAGCCCACATATTCCAGTTCTCTTTATCTTCACCTGCTCTACAGGTTCTGAGTTGATCCTGTGGAGAAAGCCAACACAGCCCTCCTCTCTTTCACCCCCACCATGTGTTAAGTCTACACTTGTGAGAAAAGCAAATAGGATATAAAAGGATATCTATCAGCTGGCAGGATCCATCTATTTAACGGTACCCGTCGATTTGCACAGGATGCATCAACTCAAAATTGCCGGTTCCAGAGCAGCAGGGAATCTGAGATGCAGTATTTGTCCCCTGCGGGTTTTTCCAGCTGTATCATTCTCGAACTGAGGAATTATTATGGATTCGTATAAGGGAGTAAAGATAAAGGATGTGAAGGGAAGGCATGGGGGAGGCCTCCACTCCAGAAGGCTGACTGAAAGGGGTGTCCAAAGAAACAGGGCACAGCAAGTGGAGGAGAAGCCTGGGGAAAGTACAAAGACAGCATGAAACAGCATGAAGCGTGTTATGGAAAAGAGAGAAAAGAAGCTGTCAGATAAGAAGAATCAAAAAATACTCGGCAAAGTTAGGAGGAAATTAGAACAGAGATACGGACAAAACAAAAATGGTTGATAGCCATGAATACGGAGGAGGAATGTTAAATTTGCATCGATGTATGTGGCTCGTCTGCCAATGACATTGGTTGAAATGTAATTTCTAAATATCTGTCGGCTTTAGTTAGTGGTAATAATGGGGATGTAAGAGCTGGACAAGGCATGATGGGAAAAGAAAGAGGATAAAATAGGCTCTGTTGTTTGTTTCTTAATTTTATCTGTTTTCTGTGCGTTGGCTTATTAGGAATCCCGCCTGCCTGCCAAGGGGGAAACCATTTTGGGTTTGCATAGTCTTGCAGCCATATGGGGGGAAAAGAGATACAGTGTCCTCCCTGAAAAATTTTGTTTTCTTTCTAATGTAAGATAAGATATTTTGGGCACACCGTGCTGTTTGCATGGAAATATTACAGTTGAGGAGTTAAATGGCAGAAACAGAAATGGAATAATAAGCTTGAGGAAAGTAGTCTGGTTGGCAGCTTATTGGAGGTTTTGGTTAGTAGTTACAACAATCCAAAGGCTTCTAGTACCACAAGCGTCTTTCTTTTCTTTTTGGTTTATTTGTGATGAGAGAAGAATGACAGAAAAGATCCAATTTTAAATTTTCAACATACTTATATTTTTTCTCTTGTGTTGGGAAGCGTGATTTATTAAGTGACACCGAAGCAGGCTTGCCATGGGGAATAGCACACTGCAGCTCCTGCTATCCATTGGACAAAGGCTCCAAGCTAGGATTTGCATAGGAGCTCTTATACAAAATGCCACAAATAAATACCATGATGTGGGGATGGCTGAAAGCAAGAAGTCACCGCAGCCCAAACCTCCCAGAGGTAGAGGAGAAGTCTGGCTTAACGATCCTTAGTTTAAACAAGGGAGAGAATACTTCTCATACTGGGGAAGCCTGCCAAGAACCATAAGAATCAGTTTATTATTGCTAGATTGATCTAAAATGAGGATAAAAAATTACAGAGCATAGTTGTTCCGAGCACTATAGGTGGGTTGTGTCTTGATGCTGTCAAATGGCCTGGAATATTGAACTAGAACTGTAGCTGTTGTGTTAGTCAGGAGCTTCCAACCCCAGACCTGCTTTCAGGATCCTGCCGCAAGCCCCCCTCCAGATGCATCTGTCAAACTGGCAAATGAAGACGGTACAAAGTTCACTGAAGAATTAGAGCCTTAAGCCTATTCTTCAGATCCACCTGCCCTGCCTGTGAAAATTTCAGTAAATAGCTCTCTGTGAGCAGGGCTTGGACAATCTATAGCATTCACGGAGCTAAGGATGTACTCCACAAAGTGGAGGCGTGACCATCGCATATGAGGGTGTACCCATGCCAGCCTGAACTTACCTGATTTAGATACCAGTAGCAATGAGGATGTTGTGTTGCAGGGCTCAGTGCAGATGAAGAATCTGAGACAGGTCTTGGTGTCCTCAGCAGGTTTGCACAGCCCGGGGTGAAGCCCAAACTGCTGGCTCTTCTCCACTACCTGCCTGCTGCCTTACACTTGCAATTTCACTTGCAGCGCAGATTTAACCTTTGTGTTAAACATCCCCCAAACTATAGCAATGTTAGGATCACCCTGTAAATATCAAAAAGTACGGACATGCTACGGCTGTATTGTCCTAGCCACACTGTGCATTCCCAAAATTGTCTGTCTGGCTTTCAAGTGAACTGTGTAGCTACCTATACTTCTACATCTAGCATCAAGTCTATGGGAAGTTTTCTGCAATGTTTACTCAGATCCTCTGAGATGTAGAGTATGGTATTTTCTTCACTTTTGATTTTTGCTTTCAACCATAACACTATTGATAAAGAAAGAAACCAGAAGGAAGAGTTGTGTTAGTTAACACACTAGGTTGTGTTAGTTTAACAGGCAGAAATGTGTAAGAACAGCCAGTATTGATCCATCTTTCTTCAGCCAAACAGGATCATGTCCAGGCTGGTTTTGAATATCTCCAGAGAAGGAGACTCCACCACCTCTCTGGGCAGCCTGTTCCAGTGCTCTGCCACCCTCAAAGCAGAGAATTTTTTCCTTGTGTTCAGACGGACCTTCCTGTGTTCCAGGGTACACTCTGTCCCCTTATCCAGGTCATTGATGAATATGTTGAACAAGACTGCACCCAGTACTGACCCCTGGGAAACACCACTAGCTACAGACCTCCAACTAGACTGTGCTTCTGATCACAACCCTCTGAGCTCTGCCATTCAGCCAGTTCTCAATCCACCTCACTGTCCACCCATCTAGCCCACACTTCCTAAGCTTACCTATGAGGATGTTATGCGAGACAGTGTCAAAAGCCTTGCTGAAGTCAAGGTAGACAACAGCCACTGCTCTCCCCTTATCTGTCTGTCCAGTCATGCCACCGTAGAAGGCTATCAGATTGGTCAAACATGATTTCCCCTTGGTGAAACCATGTTGACCACTCCTGATAATCTTCTTTTCCTCCACATGCTTAGAGATGACATCCAGAATGAGCTGTTCCATCACCTTTCCAGGGACAGAGGTGAGGTTGACTGGCCTGTAGTTTCCCGGGTCTTCCTTCTTGCAGGAGTGACGTCGGCTTTCCTCCAGTTCCCAGGCACCTCTCTTGTTCTCCATAACCTTTCAAAGATGATGGAGAGTGGCTTAACAACAACATCTGCCAGCTGTTTCAGCACTTCTGGGTGTATCCCACTGGGACCCATGGATTTGTGAGTGTTGAGTTTGCCTAAATGATCTCTAGGTCAATCCTCTTCAACCAAGGGGAAGTCTTCCTTTCTCCAGACTTTTTCTCTTACCTCCAGGGTCTGGGATTCCTGCGGGCTGGCCTGAGCAGTAAAGACTGAAGCAAAGAAGGCTTTCAGTAACTCTGCCTTCTCTGCATCCTCCATCACCAGGGCACCCACCTCATTCAGCAGTGGGCCCACATTTTCCCTAGTCTTCCTTTTAAGTGCTTTATTCAAAGCAAACCAGATATCTCTAAGAAAAAGAAACAAACTATTAATGGAGAAGCCAGTAACCCAAACACAAATACATTCTATACCTTGTATACAAAACAGTGCAGTTTATGGAAAGGTTTTGGTTTAACCAAAACTCCCCACCAGTGTAAACAGAGCGACAAAGTGGATTTATTTTGACTGAGGTATCAGCTAGTGATATCTGAGACATATGAGATAGCTGCAAAGGGAACCATTCTTAGCGTAGCTATGCTAATTGCTGACTTCAGGTGGCTGGCTCAAAGGGTGGCTTTCTTCTTCTATTATTTGTTTGAACAATTTATACGGTATTGCAGGATTTTTCTTATATGTCCACAGCCTCATGCTGGACATGTATGACATATATAGTTTGGCTTTTTTTAATAAATATATATATATTTAACTAAAAATATTAAATTATTTTCATTAGCTCTTCTAGTATGTTTTATCTGTTAAGGTACTACTTGCTTTTATGAAAACTCTCCACTTACAGAGTATGCTGCTGGAAGATTGAAAAAGCAAATCATAAAAATGAATAAACTTCTCAGTCAATATGCTATGTATTACAGTGTCAAAAGCAAAAACAGTTGCAGACAATTAGGGATTTAATTAAATACACTGCAGCTACCTCAGCCAAATTTCTGACCCAGTATAAACAGAGTCTACCAGGTTAGATGTTAAAATTATATTTGTCATGTAACTTTGATGTGGCTTCTGTTCTGCTGGATCTCGGATTGCGTGTTCATGATGAGTTAGATTGTTCACAACCAGGTCGAGATCTTTTGTCCTTAGGCTTCCTAAGCAGCGTCAGGCCTGTGTCCATCATGCTTGGCCTTTCTGTGCCAGCTCAGAAGAACTGCCACTCATTTTCCCAGTTCAAGAGAGGCACAGACTTACTGGAGTGAGTCCAGCCAAGGGCCACAAAGATGATTCAGGGACTGGAGCATCTCATACATGAGGAGAGGCTGAGAGAGCCTGAAGAAGAGAGGGCTCAGGGGGTTTTTACTCACATGTATATATAAACACCTGATGGGAGGGAATAAAGAAGAGGGAGCTACACTTCTCAGTGGTGCCCAGGGACGGGGTGAGAAGCAATGGGCACAAGATAAAAAACATTAACTTTAATATGAACACAAAACCCCACTTTTTTACCATGAGGATGGTCAAACACTGGCACAGGTCACCCAGGGAGTTTGTGGAGTCTCCCTCCTTGGAGATATCCAAAAGCCATTTGGGCATAGTCCTGGGCAACTAGCTCTAGGTGAGCAGGGGTATTAGAGCAGATGACCTCCAGAATTCCCTGCCAACATTCCGTGATTTTGTCATAATCCCCTTTGTACATGAGATGGCTGAATGGAAATGTACCAGTACCAAACAGTGCAACTTGTCCTTTTTTAATAAAAATAGCATGACACAGCCATGCAGCTATGCCAGAGCTAAAGTCAGGTCCCAGAACTTGCTAGGAGTGTATTCTCCAAGGTTGGCATGATATGCTCCCTCTTGCCTTGGATGGAGGTCCAATATTCCACCAGTACAAACCATCCACACAAGGACAATAGTTGGGAATGCCCAAAATAAATTGGTCCCAGCCACTGCAATATAAATGTAGCCAGGATCTGACACAGGGCTGTCTGAGGCTGAGTTCTGATGAAGGTCTGGAAGAAAGTCTATGGACAGTGATGGGTCCTTTGAGACACAGAAGTGTCCTACTCCTGTTCTGAACATCTCAGTCATACCCTGGGCATGAAAATGAATGGAGGGATTCTGAAGGAAACATCTTCATTCAAAGGTAGTTTGCATTTCTCAGGAGGGAAGCATAATATAAGAATGACATATGACTAGAGTCAGTGAGCGAGAAAACCATCAGTGGTATGGAGAAGTCTGCTCTAAGTCTTGCCGGCAGAGTTTCATACTGCAACTCTATTGCTTCTATTACCACTGGTAAGAAAGATGATTTGCTGCCTTCCCACCTTGTAAAATTAGGATTAGCTCTTCAGAATTTTTGCCTTCTTTCCATATTCCTCTTTAATAATGGCTGATTTTACAGTTGTGAGTTGTGGTTTTCCTTTCTTTTGGCAGCTGCTGAGTGCACTGCTGCTGGCTCGGCAATAGCTCCTGCCCTGTGTCCCCTCTGTAGACAATGCCTTTTGCCTTTCTCCAGGCCTCTTCCAAACAGGGACTGGGCCATTTGGGTAAAATGTAGACTTTCTTGACAAAACTGCATGTTGTGATCCTGTCGGCCTGGTCTTAGACCTCTTCTGTGCCCAGTGCTTTTTGCTCCAAGTAGATCATATCCAGGCACATGGTGGTAATCCTGAAAATTCAAATGCAAGCAGAGGCATGGCAAACATTTCTTGTTACAAAAAGAAGTGCATGGAAAAACTTATCCAGCTAGATTGGTTTTATGGGCTGTCTCCCAACTTTCTTTTCCACCCCTTACCTGCAGATGATCATAGGGATGATATGGGTGATATCCTGTCCAGCCGCCATAGGGATGGTATGGATCACCTCCTGCCCGCCCTGCCTTCCCCTTCTAATTACTTAGGATACATTCAGAGATGTAAGTTTTGGCATCATCAGGCAAATAAGGGCAAGTAGTCAGTTGTTGTGTAGTATGAGTGTACCGGCACTGGCTGTGTCTTTAACAAAAGTCACCACAGCCGTGTTTTGGGAGGAGACCGTTCCCAGAGATTTTCTCAGAATGTGTCTGATCAATCACACTGACAGGAGGAGAGGGGTAGACTGAAAATATTGATACACATTTCGTGCTTGTTTTGCATTTAAGGTTTGCCAATGCTTCTGTCAGAGAGGGTCTTGGCCTTCCACATTTGCTGGTTTGAGGTAGAAGCAAAGCTCTGTTCCTCCAGGACTTTTGAAATCAAGCTAAATGGTGCCACTGAGTTCAAAGCCTCCAGGGTGAGGAGCAAGTCAACAGAGGGATTTTTATTATTGTTATTTCCATTTTGGATTTACGTGCATCGATTCAGGTGAAACTTAGTTACAGACATTCAAAAATGTTCCACTTGATTGATCCTTAAAGTTCTTCAGAGATTTAGCCCCTAGTTTTTACCCCATATATATATATATGGTATAAGATATCTTATCTTTTCCTAATATTTAAAAAAACATCTTAAGTTTTGAAGGTGACACTTTGCTAAGGAGGCAGCAGTAGCACAAGATGAATTCACTTTTAAAAATCCCTTGCCTAAAACTGTCCCAGCCACATCCCTCTGCGTCCCTCGTGCTGGGCAGATAAAATGTGGATTTTGATACCGCAACAATTGCTTACTGTGCAAGATGCTGTTCCCCAGAAGTACTAAACAGTGGGGAGTGGACTTGGGCCCAGTGTTATTATTAGTTGTATTCACCAAGCCAGCTATCAGTCAGAAAATATTCAGCTGCCAGCTGTGGGCCAAACCAGGACTGGGGTGAAGGAAGGTTTGGGAGTGTCATGAGGGCATTGCAGATGATCAGTAGCTGTTTTTAGACTGAGCCATGTGATTTGTAATATTCCCTTTGTTAATTGTCATGCTAGCTAAAAACCCAAACTTTGTATTTTCCCCAAGGAGAGAAGCTGACATTAAATAATGAAAATCATCACTGAGGTCCAACCGATCAAAAAATATCCATTAAAGTGGTGATAAAAACTTCAGTGTTGAGTTCAGGGAAAGTAAATTGAAATATCTGCGTTTGGCATGGCCTCACTTATTCTCCTTTAAAGGGCTCGGTGGAGAAAAAAAGAGTCCAAAATAAAGCAGAAATTAAAGGCAGACAGCATCTTCAAGATTATCACGTGTTATTCTCCCAGTGCAGGACTGAGTCCTTTAATACTCATTTAAGCTTTTCAGTTCCTAAGGAGCATGATTTATGGCCTTTCTGCCGATCAACAGAAGATAGGCATGGTTAAAGACTACAGCTACTTACGTACTGCGGTTCATGCTTTTGGCTCCAGCAGTCCCCTTCTCAGCCCCTGGGGTATTGTTGAAACTGCAGACATCACAATTTCTCTGCTCTGTTTTCTAAGTTAATTTTACTCTGAAGAATGGTGACCTTGAATTTGCACTTTTTTCCCCTTATGGTTTAGCTCTATCTTACTATAAGGACAGAAATGAGTCAAATTTTTGTTCCAGAAGAAAGGTATGATACACCTTTGCAAAACTTTCAATGAAGCAAAAGCTGGCATTCAGCTCCCACCATGATTAGCAGGGTATAGAGTCCAATCAAAACAGGATTCTAGTGTGGCTTATGCACTTTTTACAATTAAAAGCTGTATTTTGTGGCTCTTAATTTCTGAAAATATGTCCTCGGGTGCATCTGTGCAATTCCTCTGACAAAACTGAATGTAAGCTCTTTTCTTGTCCTTTCACCGAACATCTTCATTTCTTTGCTGAGATGTTTGTCACAGCATGTCAAGGGCTGGCATCGTGAGCGCAGTGAGATCATACGCTCGTCTCCCATCAGTGGCACTATCTGTTGCTCCTTTGGTGTAGGATTGTCTACCGATCCAGGCTTTCTTCTGAGCTGGGCTAAAGGAGGTGACAGTGTCTTAAAGAGAATGCTCATGAGTTCTCCTTTAATTTGTTTTCCTTAGCTTTGTTTGTTAGCTATGTAAGACAAGGGGTAATCAACGATGTGACAGTGGAGAAGTCTAATATTCTGCAGATTATAAAAGTGTCTTGAACATAGGCTTTTATATTAATGGAGCCAATTTTACTTCTGAAACTCACTGTAGATTAACTACACAAATTGTTAGGATTTTATCTAGGGATTCTTAACTGTCCAAAACTCTGTTTAAACTCCCTTCTTTATTATCATTTGGCAGAGAGACTTCTTGTATATTCCAACAAATATTGCAATCACTTTATTGCTAAATAGATATGCTGTAGAAAGCACGTGCTTAACATCACAACATTTAATACTTAGCCTTTATTAACATTAAGTAGTGAAGGTCTCTACATTGTACTTAGAAGATGTCTCCAAAGCCAATTATTAAATTAGAAGGTTATTCAGACAAGATGTTGAACACAAAGTATGTCTATGCTGAACAATGCTTCCATTACAAGAAAATAACCTGCAAATTCTGACATTTCAATTAAAAAGTTTCCATCGTATCACTTTCCACTTCATAAGAGACCATTTTGAGAGCCACTTTTGATTATCAATGCTTGTGGTGGTAACAGTTCTGTGTTTGCAGGTATCCAATCATCTTTTGCTCCTCCTCATATATACATGTTGCAAACCTTTATAGTTAGAGTGTGATGAAAAGTGTTGCAAAGCAGAAAGCCTGGACTGGCTTGGTATACAGTAAATTTTTTAGTAATTTTCTGATCTATATGATGGCAAACTAAAATCGCCATTCTCCAAAAGAAGTGGATTATCTGCAGCTGCCAAACTGGAATTTGAACTCTCACCTTCAGAATGCGATATCCACACATGAGCACACTGGCTCTTGCACACTCCAAGAGAAATATGGTGTCCACAGCTGGCAGGCAGGAACTGGTTGTCTTGTGCCAGTCCAGATTGGGAGAGGAGGGTACACATAATTTCGAACATTTTTCTTATTACTTTTTTTGTGTTTCTTTTTTTTTTTTTTCTTTTTTTACAGAAAGAACTGGAAATTAAACTTGAGAGCTACAAAAGTTATTTTAGAGATGTTACCCCTTCTTTCTATTTGTTTCTCTAAACCCTTAATGAAAACACACAGCTTTAATGAATTTGTTCTTCTTCAAGCAAAATGCTCACGGATACTGCTGGAAGCGTTGCATGAGCAAAGCCTGCACAAGCAGGTAAAACTGAGGAGTTTGATAGTGTTTCCGAGATGGACAAAAGTCAGACGGAAGACAATCTTTGATCCCCTAATCAATATGTAAGAGAATTTAGTTGGATTTTCTTCTAATCACAGTCTTTTAATAGCTACAGTCTTCCTCTATAAGCCGTTGGATATTTTTGCTGAGACAAGACATTTTTAAAATGAGCCTAGTTTTGCCACAGAGAATATTGGAATCTCTGTAGCCTGACAGAAGAATTCAGGGTAGTTTAGCCTCACTGGCTTTACACAGATAATAATTTTTAAGGATCATTGTAGCTTAAAATTAAAACCAGAATCATTGCCTCAATCATTTCATTGCTTCAAACCAGAGACAATTTTATGAGAGGTTTTTTTGTGCACTGTGGATGTCGTAGCGATACCAGGTGACCAGGTAGGGTTTGAAGGGAAGTTACATGGATGTCTAAAAGGTACACAAGGCAGTCTTCTCACCCTATTTTGGGAGCTCATGATTTTTATAGGGTTGCCCAATCATCCAGGTAGGCAGGGACCTTCAGAGGTCCCTAGTGGAACCTCCTCCTGAAAGCAGGATCAGCAGATTTCAGACCTGGTTGCTCAAGGCCTCGTCCAAGGAAGGTGAGTCTTTGCTTCCCTGGGCAAACCTTTTCCAGTGCTTATTCATCCTCACAGGGAAATTTATTTTCTTTATACCCAGCGCAAACCTCTCCCGTTTCAGGACATGATCACTGTCTCCCATTCTTCTGCCTGACACCTCTGTATGGATCCTGGCTCCGCCTGCTTAGTAACCTCCTCATAGGTACGGGAAGGAGCCATTAGATCTCCCCAAAACCACCTCTTTGGGACAAACAAGCCCAGCTCCCTTAGCCTCTCGTCACAATGTTAGTGCTCCAGCCTCCAAACACCGTGGTGGCCCTCCAGTGGTCTTGACCTAGTTTTGGGAGGCCCAAAACTGGGCACAATATTCCAGTATTGTTATTTATTATTTTAGATCACATTTTGAAGAATTAATGAATTAAGTGTATTTTAAGAATTTAAAGTAGGTAAAGATTGACTCAGAAATAAAGAGTTGGAAGCTGGGTTGTGTATAATTTTGTGTCTTTTTGAAGTTTAGATGTAAAGATCATCAGGATTGCTCTTTCACTGAAAACAAAGATACTTCTCCTCTACTTCTGTGTAAAGCTCTGCAGACTTACATATTATTGCTGAAACTCTGGTCTTAGGAAAGATCATGAGTTCAATGTAGAGGAGATGAGTCACCCAGCTATAGGAATATGGAGACATTTTTTTTAAAATAAACTTTGGTATTGTTCATTTTAAGATCTCTCTCTGCTAAGTGTTGAAGTTAGGATGCTTACAGATCACATCCTATGGAGCCCAATAAAGAATGGAAAGCTTCAATTACTTTATATTGCAAAAGCAGCAGCGCTTTGGCTTTAATACAGCTGAGGTGTAGATGGTAAGATCTTTTACAGTCAGTGAAACCTCTGTGGAGCACAACACATAAATCTGACTTTTCAATGAACAGAACTATAGTTCTATAAAATCTGATTTCTGAACGGTGTGTAATGAATCATTTCAGCACTGTTCATACACATTATTTTGGCTGCTGAGACTTTTGAATAACTTACCTAAACTACACCCCTTCCTAGCTATCCCCACAGCTAAAGCTGTTGCCCAGACTCTCATCATCTGGTATTTCAATCATTGCCACATCAGCTTCTTGGGCCTTGGCTAATGCATTCTTTCTATGACCATGTTCATCAAACACGCTATAGCTCAGCTAATTTTCCCAGTTCCTCACTTTGACAAAGTCCCCCCTAGAATGCGTGCAGTGTTCGTTAGTGCCCCAGTGTCTATCTAGCATTGTGTTCTTAACCATTAACTTTGATTGTAATGCTCTTTTCCTTGCATACTTCCACTGATTCTTCCTCATAATAGGAAGCACAAGCTGCTTGTCTTCTCTTTGAAAGCACTTCTTGCCTATCATACCTCATGCAATACTGCGAGTTTACCTCCAATCGCCATTTGATCCAGGATGCAGATCTCCATCACTCAAATTCTGGATCTTTCATACAAGGGCTTTCGTACCGTCTCCTTTACAGCCCATCATGCTCAGAAAGAACTCTTGATAAATACTTACAAAAAAATTATTTAATTATATTCTTTTAAAGTTGTCACATCTGTGTTTCCTACCAAAGTCTTGAAAATGCCACTCCAGCTCAGCCGCCCGCCTGTTACAGACCAGCAGTGTCTCACTGTCTGCAGATGTTCCCCGTCGGCTGTCTCTTGGCGTAAATCACGTCAAACAGTCCTGAGGAAGTAGCCAGGTCCTGTACTTACACGGCATGACAGTATGCTAGCCCATGGCTAGTGCTGCCAGGTATTGTGTGGGCTGTCCGTGGGTGGTCTAGCCTGCCTGGCTCAAACTGGATGTTGAAATCCCAGCCAGGTCCTGAAACATCAACTGCAGGCCTCCTCTGCAGAGCTGGCTCCCACCTGGGCTACTGCCTCCCCCATTGCATACAACAAAAACTCAGTGCTGAGGCTTACTCCTGCTCTCAAAGGCTAGGAATTTCGCTTGGAGGTACTTTCCTCATATTTATTTTCCAGGTCTGGAAGACCCTCAAAGGAGCCTAGGCTGGAGGAGGGTGACAGGCTATCCTTCCTTAAGAAATGGGGAAACGTCTGAGACCTGTTTCCCCTGAAACCCAGTACTACACTTTGAGAGACCTCAGTCGCCTTCAGTGTCAGAAGGGCACCTTTCTGAAAGTCCATTTGTGCTTTTATGTATTTCAGACACCTCCAGAAATGGAGTTGTATTAGTGGGGAGGTCCTGATATCACTGTTTACACCAAGGACTCTCAGACTCATCTTCAGGTAACTGTTGTAGACTCAAAGCCCCATGACTACGGGTTTGTAGACCTGAAAACGGTAAAGGAGATCAGCTCCTGGAGTCCTCACAAAGGTGTAGTTAACGCTTCTGTTTGATTTCCCCTTCCTCTTGCAGTCTGATCTCATTCTCCCTTGCGTTGCAGCTTGGGAGGATCTGTAGGGTGGTGGTACGCTTTTTATTTGTGCATGGGAAAATTGTAACCATGTACTCTAAAGACAGTACTAGGGCAAAGTCTTAGTCTCAGCTGTCTGTGGCACACAACCTGTCACATGAAGCTAGAGTGGATACGGGGACTACACATCTTGGAGAACTCCAGTTGCTTGCAAACATCCTCCATTAAAATAAAATATGGCCTCTGTTGCAACAAGTTATTTCTCTCTCTCCCTCTCTCTCTCTCTTTCTCTCTCCCCCCTTTGGAAAGTTTCACTGTGTAAGTAGATTGGGGAAAATAAAGACCGCAAACCACGTATACATGCCTTATTTTTTGCACTCTTTCCCATAGCATCCACTCCAAATCTGCTTGGAGACCGCTCACACAGAGCTAGAATGACTTTGACTGACCTCGTACTTAGGTCTGTGTTAATTAGTTGATGGGTCCCGTCTCTGTAATTCTTATTATTCTGATTATGACAATGCTGAAAGGTATGAGGTGCTCTGTGTTAGCACAGTGGGATCTCATACACTGTAACCCCATAATGACACTTATGATAAATAAAGATTTGACATCAGAAGATATTCTTATAAATTGTAATGTGACTTTAAAAAATCTTTACATTTCGTACTAAGGGTTAAACTAGTACAGTACTACCACTGTACAGTAGGTAAGTGTAAAGAAGGGCAGCCCAGGGGTTACAGCACTGTCCAAGAACTTGGAAAACTCAGGACCAAGTTTTGACAGCTGCATACGTCCCTTTTGATTTCAGGCTCTTCCTGATTTCAGCCCCTTTGTGACTCAGCCGTCTGTCTGCACACTGAGGATACTGATGCTTCCCTGCTTCGGAGGAACATTATACTGATAAATACAGTCAAAAGTTCTGAGGTCTGAGTGTTATGGTAAACACCGTACGGCCAGACTTCGTTTATCTGTGGCCAGATTGTCCGGGCCATGGATGAAACGCCAGCTTGGGTCTAACACGGTATATTAGCTCAGGCAGAGCATCGCGTGAATGCAGTCACGCTCTTTCTAGGGCCAGCTCTGCTCTGGAAAGATTACATCTGCTTTTGGGAGAACCTGCCTGGCTCCATCCCGCGGCAGCTCAGGTATTTCAGCACCACATTCCCACAACCAGAGGTGTCGGGGGGCGGAAAGGAGCAGGATCACCCAGCGCAGAGCCAGCCTGGATCCAGCCGGGTTTATAAGACCTGGCTTTGTGCCGTCGGTGCCAGACCCACGCTGCCTCCCCAGCTTTCGCCCCTGCTCCGCAGCGCCCCAGGTCCTACGGGGCTCATGAGGTCGGGCACAGCCGGTCCGGCACCGCCCCAAGGAGCCGTGCTCAGCCAGCACCGCAGCGCCGGGGGACGGGCTGTGAGTGAGGAGCAGAGAAATCAAACGGCTCTGGGGGGTCAGTGTAGATGATGCCATGAGGAATTAACAGACCCTCCCGCATCAGAGCTAAATTCACCAGGGACCTCTTCGGTGCTCCCTCGTTTCATCCTCTCTTATCTGTATTATTGGGGTTCCCACTTCACCCGCTTTACACCACCTTTGCCAAGTAGAGATGTGGTTAGAAAGGGCTAAAAATCACTTGCTAAAGTTGTACTTTAGGACTTCGAGAGCCATTTCCCCAAGACAATAAAAGTGGCACTTCAAAGAAGAGGCTTCGGAACGTGCGAGATCAGATTTTAAGAAGCCAGAAGAAAAGGAAGGGAAAATAAAGGTCTTAAAACCAGGCATGAAAGAAAGAAATAGAGCTAATTACCAAACACTGCGGGAAGAAAAAAAAAAAAAAA
>VYXH01007803.1:44732-92566 GCA_013397275.1 Burhinus bistriatus
GTTAGGGCCGTCTGGGGTTTTTTTCTTTTTTTTTTTTTTTTTTTTTTTTTTTTTTTTTTTTTTTTTGGAGGGGCTTGGGGGGTACACTTCCAGCATAAAATGGTTTTATTATCCACATACTCTGAATTATTTTGCTATCCCTTTTCCTATTATTTTTCTCAGCTATGTCTTACACCCCCACCCCCACCCCCCAATTTCTAAAGTTAGCTGAAAATCAGGTGGCTCAGCTGCTGAGAAATTTGTGTTTTTGAAAGAATTGCGCTTTTCGTGCAGTTATTTGGAAGGGGAGGGAGCTAACATCTCCAGTATTAAGCCAGTACAAACAGTAATAAAACCGAGAAAGGAAAATAGTTTGCACTTTCCTGCATGTGTCGCCTTCAGAGTAGGTACAAATGAAGTTGTAAAGCAATTTAGTTCTGATGGTTTTTCAACAGATGGTTTCCAGAATTTAATTTTTGTGTGTGTGGCTAAAACGATAGCAGTCCTTTAAAGTGACCAGACTATCTGTGCTAACAAAGGGTATACTGTGTCTTTAATTAAATGTGGAACTACTTAGAGGGCTGGCTAGACAGCGGAGGGTGATAGTGGTATTTCTGCTTTACAACAGAGCTTAAGGATTGCATTGTGGGAGTACTGAAATGAATAGACATCTAACTCCAGTTGTGTGAATTGTCCTCCTGCAAAAACTTAAGCTGGTTTTAATTGATCTCACGTTCGCTGATTGATCTTAGACCAATAGTTGTGCTTGTTGAACAGTTGGCTTTTCCAAAGGAGATTGATTTAAATTAGTTTTTAGTTTAGTTATTGGATGAATACCGTCAGTATTGACAGTTGACTTACTGGCACTGTTTTGTGCTGTCACCTAAGGGTTTTGTTTTGCGCTTTGAAGAATGCAGTCTTTTTCAGTTAATAAGTCTAAAGAAGTAAGCATAGCAAGTTCTAAGCACTGAAAGCTAAATCTAAGAATGTATTCAAATTATAATAGACATTTGCCATGACACATGCAGTCTGAAGTAATGCTTTCGTACAGGACCCAAAATTCCAATAATTTCACAATTTTTCCATATCCCATCTGCAAATAATCAGGCATTCACTGTGGGGTACTGGCAGTTAAAATTTCTCTGGCATTCTGTTTTGTCTGTTACATGATCTCAGATGCTCCATAATATCATTTTCTTAATGAAATAAAATTTTTGGCATAGATTAAGTCTCCTGTGCGGTAGAAATCAATTGCATTCAGTCTGGAATTATGGACAAATATCATGTGTAGCTGAATTTTTTTTTTTAAGCAGCTAAATGTACAGTAAACTTTAAGTATTTGTGCCTCTATTGGAGTTTGTGGATTCGTAGCTGATGTAGAATACTCTAGTAAACAAGAGTTTAGTAAATTTGAGGGGACCTTCCCAGATTTCTTCATTCCCCTTCTGCTTTCAACCCTTTCCCAAACCAAGGTGTGCAACACTGCAGTAAAAGTGGAATGAAAAATTAAACTTTAGAATGTGGTTCCTACTTGGCATTGGTTTGTGTTTTGTTAGTCAATGTCACTTCATTAAGAATTATTCGGTAAATGCGTTATAATCAGCAGATTCTGCTAACTCCACTGCTGCTCTTAGTTACTTTTGCAACTCGTTAGAATATTGCTTTGTGTAGTTGGCTCAGAGCAGAACCTTACTTCCCTCGAAACACCCCAGCAAGTTCTCCCTTTGGAATTCTCCGTCCTGAGCAGGTAATTATGATTATTTGCCTTTCCTGCAGAAGCTATTCTAAAACATATTTAGGCTTTACATAGCTTAAAGTCAGTGCTGTAATCTCCCTGCTGGCTTAGCCTAATATCAAAGTACCTCCTTTCCCTTTCTTGTTTAATTGTATAACTTGATTTTTCATTTCTTTTGGATACCCACTCGCTTGTTCATGTCAATGAAAGTTTTTATCTTTTCTTCACATTTCTCTTTAGCCATCAATATAAGATGAGCAGCTTCATGTCGTAGCATTTCACTGAATATCATGGGGTGCATGGAAGACCAGCGGTTTTTCCCTTGGCTTTGGGACATGATAAAAACAACTTTCCCAAAGAGTATCACAAACCAAAATGAGAGTATATAGGAATGAAGACTGTCAGACAGGTTTACTGGGAGTAGTGGTGGTATTCTGCAAGAGCATTGACAGCAAAGAATGTAGGATTCATTATAAGCAGCCATCAAAAACTAGATGCCAACAAAATTCACTGAGGAAAAAAGTGTCAATGTGACAGCAATGCCTGTATTGATGGGAAGACTCAACTGTAGTACATCACCATCCCTAGAGGTGTTTAAAAGTCATGTAGATGTGGTGCTTGGAGACATGGTTTAGTGGCAGACCTGGTAGAGTAGGGTCAATGGTTGGACTGGATGATCTTAAAGGTCTTTTCCAACCTAAATGATTGTATGATTCTATGATTCTATACAGAGAGGCTCTCTGGAGTTGGTGAGACCAATGTTGGAATAATGAGAGATGTGAATGGGACACATTCACACTGGGAAATTGGAAGTTACCTATATCCAAGAACTCAAAGAAAAACTGTGGGTGTCGAATACTTGTCTTGCTATTTAGTTCCTATTCAAGGAGTGTCGTAAGGGCTAAGGTACATAGGCATCTCCTGGGTGCTCGCACTCTGTATTAGATGTACATAAAGCAAGGGGTAATATCTGTGGCAATGAGTGAAGAGTAAGCGACAGTGGTGATGACAAAATATCCACAGGCGGAAATAGGGGGAGTGCCTGGGGAAGGAAGTTTCCCCAAGTGTTTCTCAGAGCTCCATATAGCTCTGTGGATGGTGTTTATAGGAGTATATGCATATAGGGAGGAACACAGTAGCTGGGATCAAAATTATATCAATTAAATCTGTGTCATCTTAATGTAAGATGAGAATCTTGATGACAAAGCAGTTATTAATATAGGAAGCTGCTACATGGATTTTCAACTCGATGAAAAACCTGTTCAGATATTGGGGATTGTGATTTAACTTTCCTAACTGGATACTTACCTGAGATGGGGATAATCTTGGAACCTGTCTCAGCTGGATTGTGCGGTCAGGCTTTGGGAAAGATTGATTTGAGCATTAGGGAAAAGGAACTTGTGTTGGAAAGACTTGATTGAAGTAAATACCACATCTGGTTTTACAAGGACTGTACTAACTCCAAAAGAGTAATTTACTATCTCAAAAAAAACCCCCAACCCCCAAAACAACCCCAAACTACAAAGAATATATTTTAATTGTCCAACATCATCCATATATTTTACCTCTTCTATCCTCCTCTCTTTGAACTTGAAACATGTTTTGCATTTGGAGGACAGTTCACTTTTTGTCTGCGGGTTAAGGCTTAAAATCTTATGAGGAAGCTGTACTTTGAGATACAGGTTTTATTCATGTGTTACATTAAATACTTGTAACAGAATTGGTAAAAGAACCGAGACACGTTGACGCTTTCTGGAGTAGTTTCCCAGGTACTTGTGATCAGTAGTAAAGCTTTGGAGGGTAGCTTTTGTACCTCAGCCCCATACTACTTAGGACAGTTATTAAACATTCTTTATATACACATCATTATGACAACAGTAAGAATATACTAACACTGTAAATGATTGACAAGTCGACACTTTTAAACTTTTGGCTACTTACGCGCTGTTACCTGGTAAGTCTGAGGAAGTTTCTTAAACTAAAATGTCAGCAGAAGTCAAAACTTCTGTGTGAATGACTGAATACTGAACTAGCTAATGATGCAGCGTCACCGAGGATAATCGATGCTCCAGTGGATTGTGAAGATTTGCAGAAGAGATGCTCACAACACCAAGAGCGGCATTCACCATGAAAACAGACACCTAAGTTCAAGTGCTTGATTCAGTTTCCCAAAGGAGGTTTCTAGTGCTGCTTGTGATATTTAAAAGATACCCTTCTGGGCCTGGCACGTACATGACCTTGAGCAGCCGGAGGGCAGGCAGGATACCCTGGAGCATGTCAGATGCATCTGACACCCTTAGGTGTCTCAAGGCCCGTTCTGGTGGGAACCGGGGAGCTGTGCTGGCACAGTGTTGCTGTGGATACAGGCTTTCCCTTGCCTGTACCCATCCCTTTAGCTTCCATTACAGGTCTCTCGGGGTTAGGATACTGGGCTAGATGGGTGTGTCTAGTCAGACCTTGAAGTCTATGCTTATACGCTTTTGTATGAAAACCTGCAGGAAGACTTACACTCTGATGAAGAACTTACATTTGTCTGCTTGACAAACTTGGCTCAATTTTCTGTTTTCCCTCTTTTGGGGAAGGAGAGGGGGGGAATGTATGTTTTGCAAGGCTTGGCTGAAATCTGTTACCAGAGCAGGTTGAAATGCATGACAAATACCAAAAGTGAGATTGTATACTAATATAACAGCAGGAATGCAGTGTCTCACTTCAGTGTGTCATTTACAATATACAGGCCAGCATAATTACTACGATAAAGTATGTTAGCATGGTGTCGTTTACATAATCTGCTTTTAATGAAAAATATGACATTATTTAAAAGTTAGAAAGTGGAAGAGGTGTTCACTATCAAAATTCAAGGCATAAAGAAATAAACAATGGTCTTTCTGTAAGCTGTTTCTTTGGGTTTTTTCCGTCGCTTGATATTTCTGCCAAGAGTCTCACTATCCCACGGAAGTCTGAATTTAATTTCTGATCATCTAGCTATTTTGTTAATACCCAAAAACCTTAGCTAACCATTGATAAGAGGGCACTGTCTAGTCAAACCTGCAGACCATCACAGGCTGCAAACTTTTCCCAGTGCACTGTACATCACTCAGAAGCTTATAGCTGACCATAATATCCCTTTCCAAAAATGTGTCCTTGATTATAAACTCCAGGGGTGGGATTCATGTGAATATCTGTAATTATCTGCAACATGAATGTCTCCATTTTCTGTTATAATTGATGTAGTGCTAGTTGGTACAGTCCATGGAGCTGTTGGTACAATTTAACTCATCCTATAGTAGGTGCCTGCCTTTGGTCGGATAAAGCATACCCCAAACTCAATAAATATAAAATAAGATGACTTGATTACTGCTATCTATAATTGAAGTGTAGTTCAGATGTACACATCTTCATTGTTAGCTCCTGAAGTAAGCTGAAATCAGCCCTAAACGAGAAGGGATCCACCACATCCAATCTCCTCACCTGTACTAAAATGGCCTGTCAGTGCAGCTCTTAACAGATATGCTCCTTGAAAATTATACTGTCTCTTGTAGTAGAGATTTATTTAGTTTCAGGTATTTTTTCTTAATACCAAATTAAATTCCTCAGGCATGCCCTCTCTTTTCACCTCAAAGTTTTGTTCAGGCACAGTTGGAGAACCTTCTGTATTTGTCTAGGCTCCAAGTATTTGCTAATCCTCTCTTAGTGAAAAGCGTGACTTCATACATGTTGGCTGTTGATAACGCACGAATGTAACAGCTTGATCCTTTCATCATGGGCTGCTTTCGACACCAAAATTAGCTGCTGCCGTGGTTTGTGTACTCATTGTCTTTGTAGTTGTTTAGCAGAGGCAATGCCTTGGAAAGTGTTAATCAGGTGCTGCAAAGTCACTTTGTGCATGCGGAGTAAATCTATCACTTTTTGGGACAGTGGTGTTGGCTTTAAAGCCTGTGCCCAAGTAATTTTTGGTGTAGAGTATGGACCAGGCTTGTGTTATGACTCTTTGATACTTGGATTCTGACATACATCTTAGGAAGTGAAGTGTCAAATGGATGTTGCTTCTGAGCACCATCACGCAGATGCTGAGTTTGGGTCGTACAGCTATTGCTCCTATCTACACAACAGTTTTGTCCAGCCAGCTCCATACATAAGGGCCACTTATTGACCAGGGTTTACTGTATGCTCCTTGAACTTTGTATATCTGTGGGCAGTAAGGTAACTTGTAAGCCTGACTTGAAACCTAGCTGCATCATTTCATTCTCTCTACATCTGGCTGTTCCAGCTCTCACCGGGTTTACCATGAGGCGAACTGTCCTGTCCATTATCATAGAATGGTTTGGGTGAGAAGGGACTTAAAAGATCATCTAGTTTCAAATTCCCTGCCGTGGCCAGGGACACTTTCCACTAGACCAGATTGCTCAAAGCCCCGTCCAACCTGACCTTGAACATTTCAGTGGATGAGGCCTCCACAACTTTCCTGGGCAACTTGTTGCAGTGCCTCACCACTCTCATAGTGAAAAACTTCTTCCTGAGATCTAATCTAAATCTAACCTTTTCCAGTTTGAAGTCATTACCCCTCGTCCTATCACCACATGCCCTTGTAAAGAGTCCCTCTCCAGCTTTCTTGTAGACCCTTTCAAATATTGGAAGGCTGCTATAAGGTCTCCCTGGAGCCTTCTGTTCTCTAGGCTAAACAAGCCCAACTCTCTCAGCCTGTCTTCATAGGAGAGGTGCTCCAGCCCTCTGACCATTCTTGTGGCCCTCCTCTGGACTCGCTCCAAGAGGTCCATGTCCTCTTTATGTTGGGGACCCCAGAGCTGGGTGCAGTACTCCAGGTGGGGTCTCATGAGAGTGGAGTAGAGGGTGAGAATCACCTCCCTTGACCTGCTGGCCACGCTTCTTTTGATGCAGCTCAGGATGCAGTTGGCTTTCTGGGCTGTGAGCACACATTGCTGGCTCGTGTTGAGCTTCTCATCCACCAACACCCCAAGTCCTCCTCCTTGGGGCTGCTCTCAATCCATTCTCTGCCCAGCACTAATTAGCAAATACTTTTTCAAAACTCTGAGGAGAAATGAAGTTGAAAGGGATTAGGGTGATGGTCTCCAGTGTATGTTCCAAAAAGGCAGGTGATGGTTAACACAGTGTCAAACATAGGAAGGGCAGGAGTGAAAGAATGAGTCTGACAGACACTCTTAATTAATGTCACCTTTCCAGTGCAGTTTCTGCAGTGGAGATGGAAGGCAGGAAGAGGAATTGCAAGAAGTTGGTTTTTGTACATAATCCTATTTCAAAATACTTAATTGATGTGAAAGTCGATGTTCTGAGCATGGCATGGAGATGACAGCTGTAACTCGTCTAAAATGATGGAGTATCACAATACTTTCCTCTGTAGATCTTCCTCTGAGACTACTAGGGTTTGAGACCTTAATCGTACGTCTTTACTTTGGGATTGCTCCATCTCAGCACCTTGATTTCGAAGCTATGCAAATCTCTGACCTTTATCTATCCAACTGTGGTCCATGGAGCAGGTGCGAGCATTTTCTGGATGAGTACAGGTCACACTGCCCCATCCTTGTGTTTGTACCTAAATACTCTTGAATGCAACACTTCAATGAATTTATATAGCTTTGCTTTAATCTTACTTTATTTGGATGCAACTGATTGTTGCTTAAATGCAAAGTTGTCGCTTCAAATTTCTTTTTTAGGTGGTTGCATGTGAAAGATTGGTGACTAAACTTCCTGACCTTTCCTCTTGTTTATGGATTTGAATGTACAACGTATGAAGAGCAAAAGGACTTAAAAAAATGAGTAAAATTGTAGTATGGGGCAGAAAGAGATGATTTTTTTTTTTTTTTAAGGGAAAGCAGAGAAGCAACTAGTATTTTAGGTACTTTAGGTATTTTTATGTGATCAAGGGGAATTTTTTAAGATCCCATCTATTAAGATCTAGTGAGCAGTGCAAAAAATGTTCATGCTCTTTGTTTCACTGTAATAGGAGAAATATCTTTTGATAGCAGGCAGTTTGCAAATCTTAGCATCCAGTAGTTAATCAGTTATGTATTACTTTTTGAAACACCAATTTCAGTGGAACCAAGTACTTGATGTATTTGTAAGGCTTTGTCCATTTATGAGGGAATGGAATTTATGCTATCTACTCTCATTCCTCTTTTTTTTTGGTTGTTTTTATGGGATGTTTGTATGACTGTAACAAGGAAAGTGTAAGTAATTACAGGTAATATTTAGAAGAGGCATGCCGTTCTGTAATTACATTTCAAAATAAACACTTTAATTGAATTGTGAATGTTATTTGAAGAGGGTAATGGCAAATCTCATGTATGGTTAACATAGATCCAAAACATTGTGAAAATCCTTCTAGTATGATTTTCTGTTTTTAAAAAATAATTTTTGCTCTTTAGGATTTAAAAAATGTAAATCTAAAAATAATCCAGAGCATATGGTTTAGGGATTATGAGTCTCAAATTTACCTCGCAGAAACTTTTGTCTGGTTTTTTGGAGAATTGTCAAGGTTTTCTCCATCTTGATGAAAACCAGACTCAAACATAGACGTAGTAAGACGGAGGAAGGGACCTAAATGATAAATAGTGTTTGTGATGTTGGCTTTTAGGTGCTGCTTAAATTGGTGCTTTTTTTTCAGTCACTGGACAGTTGCATGAAGACTAACTAGACCACGTGCAGCAATGAAGACAATGTCTGTGCCTTTTTATCTATTGGGAGAAACTTGTACTGCTTTACGTTGCAAAGGGACAACAGTATTTGCATTAGAGAATTGCAGTGGTGCGACAAAATATAAACTTCCTGATCCAGACACGTTATTTTCTTTTTTGAATTGAAATGCTGGCTGAAATATGTTACACACTCTGCACTAATATATGGTCTTTTCAGCCGTATGGTTGCCACCTTTGAAATACCAAAAAAAACCCAAACTAGCCACATCAGACAAATGGCTGTTGTGCATGCACAGATTAATCTGCACATGTATAGCAGCGCTGACAACACCCAGCGCGTCCATACTAAAACTTGCTGGGCAAGTTGGAAACCACTGAAACAGCAACTATGCTTAGCAAAGAGAGGTGTTACTGATTTGCTCATGCTTCTTTCTTGAATTACTCAAAAAAATTTTGGTAGATACATTTTCATTATAAACCTACCGACTTACCTAGTGATTTCACTGACAAGCATGTAACTATGGCTCTTGAATGGGAATTAAAGTTGCATCGTCTTTCACTTTGTCTATGTTGAGATGGTACCTTAGGATCCCAACTGAGGTAAGGCCATGTACTGTTGGCCCTGCTTAGACAATAACCTCCCAGTTAAGGTCACCAGAGCAGAACCTGCCCCGGTTTTCCCTCCACTAGCAGGAATGTTCTTTGGCTTTTCATTACAGCTAGTTCCAACCTGGTCCAGGTCTTATTTTACACAGTGCACGCTAAAAATGTAATGGACATGGATTCAGTTTTGACTCTGCAAGTGTAACTGTAACTCAGCAGGATGAGGGCAGCACAGCCAGGGTGCATTAGGTTGTGGTCACAGCACACCAACACAGCAGCTACTTGGTTTTAGTTTGCTTAAAACTATTGCCAATTATTGCAAAATACTTACAAATAGCCTCTGATCTGAGATGCTTCACTCTTGCAAGGGACCTAAACCCAAAGAATATTTTATAGAAGGCTTGCTTATTCATATGTTCTCATCAAATTATATGTTTTAATACTTTAATCAGGAGTATTCTCAGGAGGTGGTTTTATCTCTAAATTTGGTCTCCTGTCCTCTCCAGAATGGTCACTCTTCTCTCCCCTACTTTGCTGAATAGTCGTTTGTGAGGAAAGTTGACTTTCTGAGGGACTTCTGAGGGAAGGCACCTTTGGAGTAGGGTAGTTGTGTGCCTTTGCTGTTGTAATCTACTCCTGTGGCAACAGCTGATGACAGGACGGTTCTTCAACTTAGGCACCTTGCCTGGGCCACCAAAAATATACCTGGCCTGTATGCATCTTGGTGATTTATAAGATGTTAAGCAAATATTGATTGCACATGGGCACATGACCTGTTTTGTGTCTCTGTTGTCTATCTGACATGGTTCGGTGCTGGGAAGTCTGCCTTGCTGGTGAGAGGGTACCTTCAGGAAGTCAGAGGGATTGCTTTCGTTGTTAGTCTTTCCACATGTAAACTTTTGGTTAATACATGTATGCATCAATGGCAATGGTAATAGAAAATAAATCCCTCTTTTATGTAAATGCTAAGCAGCGTTCCAGTGTGAAATGTTAATATTATGGCAGTGTAGGAATTAATAAGGGAAGCATCTAATTGAAATGGTGCTTCTAGACAGGTGCTTTGGCTTCCAGCTGTATTTCTCACAGCCCTACTACAGCATGCTGGAGTGCAGCAACTTCAGTGATGCTGAGATGGCAGTGGGTCATGGTTTCTCTTTTTAGCTAATGAAACTGCAGAATTACAAGTGCTTATCGTAACTTCACCTGTTACCGTTGGCCTTCAAAGGTTTTTTTTGGAATTGAGTTTCAGGAAACATTTGTAGCTGTAGTTGGGAAGTAAAATAAGAAAAATCTCCAACATTTTTGTAGCGTTTAAAGTAACTATTTTTTTCTATAAAGCTTACTTTGATTCAAGTTTACTGTGTTTTGTTTGTGGTTTTTTTAGTATAGATTATTGTGGAAACAGAAAGCTATGAACTGCTTCCATGCAATATGTGCTGTGAAACTGAGAAGCAAATCTTCTGCAAAATCTTATATTTAGGTGAACAGAACCTGTAGGCCACCTAGTGCTATACAGTGTGTATCTCTACTGCTGTACAGACGTGTAGTAGTAAAAATACATACTTCTGAAGGGTTCAAGTAAATAAAACTGACACAGGGTAGGAAAGGAAGAGGAGGCAGAGAATAACCTTGTGTTTAACAGTTTGGGACAAAGTTGGGTATCTGAGCTCCAGTTTTGATTCTCAGACTTATCCATGTTCACTGGATTATGTAGCCCCTCTGTGTTAACAGCATATACTAGCACAAAAGAAAGTATTTCCTCCATTTCAGATAGCAGAGTTCAGCCTCATCTGTATCCCTCTCGTCAAGAAAGTCAACAATTTTCCTGGTATCTTCCTGTATTTGTGCTGCACATGCTCTGTCCATCTCTTGCATGACCTCTGCAACCCAGTACAGACTTCTAAATTGTGTCAAAGGGAATTTAGTTTTGCTGAACTTTGGGCAAAGGAGGATCTGTCCTTCTGCTAAAAATGTCTTGTTATTTGCATCTTGTGCCAGCAGTATTCTGGAAATTACACTCATCCNTGAAAGGAAGGCTGACGGTGTTCTGGGCTGTATTAGGAGGAGCGTTGCCAGCAGCTGATCCTTCCTCTCTAGTCAGCACTAGTGAGGCCACACCTGGAGTTACTGTGTCCATCTCTGGGCTCCTCAGTACAAGAGAGACAGGGACATACTGGAGAGAGTTCAATGAGGGGCCACAAGGATGATTAAGGGACTGGAACATCTCTCCTGTGAGGAAAGGCTGAGATCTGGGACTGTTCAGCCCATAGAAGGCTCAAGAAGGATCTAATCAATGTATAAAGAGGATGGAGCCAGGCTGTTTTCAGTGGTGCCCAGTGACAGGACAAGAGGCAATGGGCACAAACTGAAACACAGGAGGCTCCCTCTGAACATCAGGAAACACTTTTTTACAGTGAGGGTGTCTGAGCACTGACACAGGTTGCCCGGAGAGGCTGTGGAGTCTCCCATGTTGGAGATATTCAAAAGCCATCTGGACGTGGTCCTGGGCAACTGCATCTAGGTGGCCCTGCTTGAACAGGGTGATAGGACCAGATGACCTCCAGAGGTCCCTTCCAACCTCAACCATTCTGTGCAAGGTGGTTTGTGCCTGCTTAGTTTTTAGTAATAGTCAGCTGTGGAGAATCATAAAAAGTCCATTTTCTTTAGGAGTCTTTGGGATACATGACTGAATCATATGCAGTTGCAATCACCTTAACTTTGTTGGAGTACTGAGATCAACCCAGAGGAGCTTCCTGGTATTTAGCAGTGACACAGGACTTCCCAGCTCTGTCACTTCCCCTCAACAAGACTCCCAAGTCTAGTAGAAGTCTTGAAATAGCACCTGCTCAACCTCTGACTTCCCTTCTCCCTCCTGTTCACGCTTCCATGCAAAAAAAGCTGGTGATGCACAGTGGAAATGAAAGGTAAGAGGTGAAATCAAAGGGAAGGCAAAAAATAAGTTTTTCTGGGTGATCTGAGGCATTTAAAGTTATCATAAAAATAAGGTTCTATATCATGCTAATTTTACATCATATGAGTTTTTGCTTTCCCCCCCCCTTTTTTTTTTCTTTCCAAATATTTACATATACCAAAGAATGCATTATGAATGTAATGATTAAGGTACTAGATCTAACTTTGGTCTCAGTCATTTTAGTGTAAATCTGGGGGTAATGCCAATCTATCTCAGGTATAGTGTATATTTCTGAAGTGGTGCTTTTTCTGGTATATTGTTGTCTCATGCAGTATTACTGTCAGATCCTACAGAAAGACTGAAAGTCAGGCACTTCTTTAAGAGCTATGGTTCACTTTCCTAATGCTGTATTTGAGAACTCTTTTTCATTACTTTTAGTTCTTTCCATCAGGCTCCTGGAAAAAGTCTTTCTGCTTCCAACTTTTATTTCAGTTATTGTAACATTAGCAGTGGCATCGATATGCAGGGTTTTTTCAGCTTTTGGAAAAGGGTTGAAATGTGACTCTATTAAACCTGAATCTGAAGACAGACTTGGTTTCATATTGTTTTCTCTTAATAGCTTTCCAAGCAGCCGCTAAGTGAAACTACTGCATATTGAGCCTGGTGTAACATGAGGCTCATTGGGTAAAATAACATTAGTCTGTGCTACTTAAACACACTCTGGAAGGCTTAAGGAGGAGAGGAAGGAAAATATTTGAAGAGATCAACTGGATGTGGTCGAATACAAGTAATGTCACCTGAGAAGGATTAGAATTTGCCAAAGCTTGACCTGAACGAAGACCTCCATTTAGGGCTTCTGTTCCTACGAGATCAGCTGTGGTAGTTTTTCCACGCACAGTTTTCTACCAGCAGTCATACAGTGAAAGAGTCCAGTGATTTACTTGGCTTCTGTGTGTCAGCTGCAGTAGAGGTTTTTTTAAAAAAAAAAATAATTAAAAAATCCCAGTTTAACATTCCTTCTCCTTATTAGCTGCAGCTGGCTTTTTCTAATTATGAAAGTCTTAACATTTTTTTCATCTACATTCTGTTGCTTTTATCCTCGCTGGGAGCTCAGTGTACGCACTCTAGCTGATAAACAGCCACACGTGTAGTTCATATCCTTAGATGTGGACAGCTTCAAAAAAATACATCCATTGACATTTCAAAATCCAGGAGAAGACCCAGTGGAGCAGTTAGTAGCGATGGTACATCATCCACCATGGTCTTTGTTTTCTGATTACGTGGGGTTGGCAAACCCAGTGGCCTCATATTCCTAATAACATGCCTACTGTGATGGTGTCTTTGCACATCAGTTATTCTTCAGTTTTGTGATTGTGTTTTGGAGTGCTCAGGACACTTTCCTGTGCACCTCTCTGAAGTGACGAGTGTCTCTTACAGGTGTAGAAATTGAGTCCTGAGGCTGTAAAGGCCTGAGTTCCTCCATAAGGTGAAAGAGAACAAGGATTTGGGATGCTTAACACCTCTGAAAAAACAAGTCACGAGTGATTTTTTTTTTTTTTTTTAATCAACGCTGCTATGGTATTGGCACAGGGGTAGAAAAAACCAAAATGATTGATTGTGCCCACATCATGCCACTAGGTGGATGTTCACCCCAGCAGACTGCTATTGCCATTACTGCTAAATCTGATGTTTGACCATTGCAGGGTAAAGTAGAAAATACTTTTATATGGAAATTTAAAAAAAAAAAAGTGTATTAAGATTAGAGTTTTTTCAGAGGAACTACTTCATCTTATGCTTCTAGGTTTAGAGTATCGCAGACTAGGAAAACAACGTGGAGGTGAATTTGCCGTTACCAACAAGAGATTTCTTACACCTTTCTCTAAAGCGTTATTGACTGCTGCTGGAGTGAGCAATGCTTTTGCTCAGTGTATCAATTTCCATGTAAAATTTTCGTTACAAAGTCACTGTTTCTACAGAAAATGGTAATTGATTCTAGGTTTTTATGAAGTTCAGCATAGCATGTGCCTTTCTGGGCTTGATCTTTCTTCTTAAATATAGCTCAAGTCGCAGTTAAGCCTGGCGGATACGTAATGAGAAAAAGCCCACAGTGAAATGCAGTGCTGTGGAGGAACAGCATGTCTCTCAAGAGACTTGTATTGAAATGATTTAATGTCATAACTATTTAGTGTTATCCTTCTTTTGCATTTACACCTCACACTACTAACTGATGAAATTGTGACTAAGCATTAACCAATTTGTTTAGCCATATAGTTGACTTCTTTTTCATCACTGCTTGTTACCATGTTAATTTGTTCCTTGATTTTGTCATTCATGCTTAGTTGGTAACAGAAACACTATCTCCTTCCTCCTTGTTGTAACCATGTAGAGACCCCATGATATTCTACTGTATGGAATGATTTCTCTTTTGTTTACATATGTTTAGCCAAGGAGAAATCCGATTAGCTGAATGCTCTTCATAGTATTCAAGTACATCCTAGAGCTTTGCATTTGCTGTTTGATGTTCCATTTTACAGCTTTACTTAAATGCTCTGCAGGGATTGTGGTTTAGTGGTGAGAGGATGAAATTTGAGTCCAAGATGCCTGGTTCTCTTACCAAGAGAGCTGGTCAGTATGTTTAAACCCAGATTCTTCTACCCCACCACTCCCATAATGGAATTTTGCATGTGTGTCTGCAAAGAAGTTTTTTTTTCCTCTCTTTTTTTCTTAAATAATTGTTGAGCACTCGCAGCTTAAGCAGGCACTGCAAGTCTTTCTTTCACTTCTGTGCCTCAGTTCCTCTGGTGCAGAGGGTGGTGTTTTATCACAGTGCAGTTTAAATTATATCAGGGATTTGCACGGCTAAGAGGTCCTAGAGTTTTAATCTCTAGGCATGTATATGGTTATTATGAAGGATAATAACCACATAAATAAGTTTCCTGCCTCCAAGTTTATTGACTGAGCACACACCTGCCTGTAGAACATTGCAACCATGGCAATGACCTAAGAGATTTAGAAAGTGCGGGCTCTATCTGATGTGAAGTCTTCTGCATCCTCGTGGCTGTCAGAGATGAGATAGCAAAACCTGGGTGACTCTGCATCACTGCTCTGCAGTGTGCAGAAATTACTACCGTTTTTTTCATTACAAGATACGTGTCTGAAAAAGTATTTAAATGGAGTTTTATGCTGACATATTTTATTAATTTTCAGGTACAAAGCATGGAGCTCTTCATATGCAAGTAGGTATTTGCAGTAGGCTGACTTAATTGCTGTAAGGACAACTTATATATTCATAAAAACCAAATTATGTTTTATTTCATACTAAAATAAGGTAATTATATTATCAGATTTTGAAAATGACAGAGGCTTGAGGCACATCAGACTTGGGCTGTGAAATTAAGGTGTTTCAAAGAGGCCTGTATTTAGAGATACTTAGCTGAACACCTTACTGGCTTTAACTTATCTGAAAATGGAAACACCTATACAAATTTAAGAAATTCTCAAAATTAATAAATGTATATTTCTTATATTAAGCATATAAAAAAAAAGTATATAGTGTAGTTTTCTTTACCTCCTCAGAGCTGCCAGTATCTTTCCTTTAATTCTAGAGTCTGTTATTATTCACATTACAAACCTAATCTATGTAATGTCAGCCAAGTAGCTTTTAGTTTTTTATAAACAAAAACATATGACTTGTCTGTTTTTTAAGACTGTATTTGCATTCCCACAGAACAACAAAAAAACCCCAGTAGCCCCTTGCCAAATACTAATTTTAAATTCTGCTTGAAATGTGCTGAATGCTAAGCACCCAGAGTGAACAGGTAATTTTAATATAATTCTTTTTTTTTTTTTTTAATGTTCTTTATGAGGGAATTCTGATTTAGATTAAAAAAAGGCCTCTAGCCATTAAGTGTCATTCTTTCAGGATGAAACCCAGCCTGCTGTGATTTAAGTGGATCTGAAATACAGAAGCTACTTCATTTAATTCCATTTTTAATGGTACTCCTGCAAGATGAGGAGATAAAGCTATACATATCTGAACAGCAAATATGCTCCATCTGTTCTAGTTCAAGATTTCTAAGTCTGGTCCGTCATCATTGTTTGATGTCTCAAACTCTGATGCCTTGGGTTGACAGCAGGGAGGATGGCAGAAGATTTGGTAGTTGTTTTGAATGCGCTAAGTACGTGCAGGATGTAAAGCACCGTGCTGTTGGCTTGAATTAAAGTGATGTCCTGCAGCAAAGTGTATATTTGTGTAGTGTGGAAACAGTGAGAGTTTGGCTTGTCCATACATCTTTCTGTAACTCAGATACATTGATATGTGGTAGTAGACGCATATTTCCAGAGTTATAATTTTCCAATCTGGTGTTTCTCCACTATGTTTAAAGACACCTATTCTGCTCTTCTAACTTCCTCATTTCCAATTAGATTGCTTTGCTGCTCCTCCTCTCAGTCATGTGCAGCTTTGGCATAATTTTTTAGCATTTATTCTTCCTTCACGGTTTTTCCAAGTGTCTATAAGGTCTTTTGTCTTTCCTGCAAATCCTTCATTTTCTCTGAGCTTATTGATGAAACTTCCATATTTATTGGAAGTATCGCCTTCTTCCTGTCCCCCCAACCTCCAAAAAGTCTGTCTTTAATGAAAATGGTTTTATTGGTTCATTTTTGTTTTGGAAGAAAACTTTGTAGGAAGTTTTGAAGTCTTTTAAAGTTTAGTAATTTGAGTTTTTTAAAGAGTTCTATGAATTACAGTTTTGCAATGATTATATTCAGTTTTCCTAAAGATTTGGAACAGGGTGACTGCAATGATAAGGAGGTGTCTCAGGGTACAGAAGATCTATTTTTGCTTCCTGATGCTCAGCCTGTGTGACCTTGGTGAAGTTGTTCAGTCTACCTCCTGTCTTCACCTTTCTTCATCTGGAAAACGGGACTGCGCGTTTGCTCCTGGTATAGACTTGTAACGGCGCTACAATGGTGAAGATTCCACATGTCTCAAAGAAAGAAATTCAATTCTGCTATCTAGTTCTCTGTTTCTGTTTGCATTCTGCTACATACCTTTTTTTGCTCTGATGTTTATAACTTGGAAGACCTGTTCCTTAGCATTCAGTATTTTCTGCTGTTAGTGCTGTGAGTGCACGCTCGTTGGAAGCTTTCTCCATGAACAGCAACATGATGGTCAAAACCTTGTGCTTGAATTTTAGAACAGTGTACTTCTGTTTGTTTAAAGTGCTCTATAAGTTCTTTAGAGCAAAGATATAGGGAGAATTCTGGCCCTGTGAAATAAACGGCTCATCTTCTGTTGCCTTGAGTGGAATGAGAATATCACCATTGGTTCACAAGCACCAGGTGAGATGCTGTGACAGTTGGATATGTTTGTGAACACACTTATCCAGTGATTTTCCTGGGTTCTGGTAGGACTGTGTGCCTTTGATTAGTTGCCCAGTACTTTCCATGTCTTATGTAGATTATAATGAGGACTCAGGTACCTTAGAAGGAGCTGAGGTGAGCTGGAAAACAGGCTGTTTCCAGTACAGAGTCAAGTGTGTTACTAATGCTCAATAAAAATAAGAGACTAGAATTTCCTTCAGGTTTCTGAATTTTATTTACTCAGCATAGTCTTAGCATGTAAAATATTATGGGCATGAATGAGATTAAGTAACATACACTCCTGTTAGCATTGTTTCAGACTTGGCAATAAGCAAACTGTGCCCTTTCCAGCCTCTCAGTAGATAAATGCTTCATATTTTATTAGAACAATTTGGCTCCTGACATGAACTGTAGGCCCATTAATCCTGTAATATAGTGAATAAGATTGGAAAAATACAGGATGTAAATATGTTCCTCATTATGCACTTTAATACCAACCAGATATATAGTGTGCATTCTAGAACATGGTAGTCGGAGTGTACTAAGCAACTAGCAAATTGTTGACAAGGCTCATCTGCTATTGGTTTATTTTGGGGTTAAGAGCAAAAAGCCTTAAGAAATTTCAACTGGTTGACATTATACGTTGATGCCTATCACATCTGGCTGGACATAGCTTAAATAGATAGGGCCAGTGGCTTTATTACCTTCAACTCAGTATTCTTCATTGAATCCAGAAACAGGACAACTTAAAGAATATGTGAGGAGTTCTTCAATAAGTCTTACAGAAGAAAGTCTCCTCAATTATGAGAATGATTACATTTTTACATTGGGGGGGATAATAATAAGAATAATAGTAGTAGTAACTACTACTACTAATAATAATTTCTAGTCAATGAAGCAGTAAATCCAAGATCTTCTATTTTACCATGATCTTTTAATTTGGGACTGGTTTTCCTTCCCAAATTTAATCTGAGAGTTACTCAGATCACTTAAGAAGTAGGAAAGAATAAATTCCTATTGTTATCATAGCATGTGCTACAAGAATCTTAGAAGTGATGATAATAATGGTCTCAATGGCCCTATGTTCAGTAAGTTAGTTGGTGTTACTCAGTGGGGAAAATGGATGTCCAGACACTGGGCTCCAAACTGGAAAGTATACTCTAGCAAATAGCCTGTATATCTCATCTATAGCTCATCCATGGGGAACATGCATGTGGAAAGGAAGCTTGAAGGCCTTTGAATACAGTTCTAATACAGTTTTAATTTTCCCATGCAATATACTAATCTTGGATTGTCAAGGAGCTAGACGACTTCTTGAAATTTGTGAAAGTCAGAATATTGATCAAGGACCTTCATTATAAGTGATGTTTCATAAGTTTTTCAAGTCTATAATCCTAGAAATGGATCCAGTGGGTACTGCAGTTTCATATTGTTTATATTGAAAGCCATCATGCTTTTTTATGAAGTTTTCCTTTTTTCCCCATGGAGTTTGTCCTGAAGGTATTTCAGTATGTTGGCGTACAAGTTAAGACTTTCAATACCTTTGTGTAAGTGAAAGGACAGTCCCTTTATAAATGAAGGAGAAGATACTCTTTTGAGACCGCCTAATTAATGCTTACTTAATTACTTATTTAATAATGCTGCAAAATTCTGGTATTGCATTCGTGTGCTGCCTGTTGTGGTTTGGGCCGGATTGGCCCAATCAGGCAGAATGACAGATGCTCTCTCTCTCCTGCTCTGCTTTGAAGGGAGGCAGGAGAGAGAAAAAGAGACACTTAAGAGTTTAGAAGGAACTAAACTACTTTAATCAAATATTAATAATAAAATAATTAAAAAAGAAAATAATGAAATATATACAAAACCGTATCAAGCTCCCAGGATGACAATCACGTCACCAGCAGGCACTGGGGAAGTCCCAGACTGGACTCAGTGACAGATGGGAACCGGATTCCGGATCTGGATTCAGGATCGGGATCAAAGGCAGATGAACAAACAGAGTCCTCCTTGGATGCCGACCACTGAAGAAAAAGAGCTGACCCTTTGATCCCTCAGCTTTTATACTGAGCATGAGGCAGATGGGATGGAATACCCTGTTGGTCAGTTTTGGGTCACCTGTCCTGTCCGCTCCTCCCTGCAGGTGTGACCCCTCTACGCTTTTCCGCTTTCCGCCCTCCAACGGGGCAAATAACAAAGTTGTCCGGCCATAGTCTTTATAGCAATAAGGATAAGCAAGAGCCTCTCTGCACACTGTTCCTTGGCATCAACTATAAACACGGGTCTTACCACTCTGAGAGCGAACAGTTTCCTGCACAACATGCTGGTAATTTCAGCAGTTAGAAGAGGCCTAGCTAACAAGTAAAGTTACTGAGCAAAATTGGTCCCGTTTTACCTCAAACCAGGACACTGCCATATTACTTCCTTCCTTTTCTTACAAGACAGCATAGCAGAAATTTCGGATCTTCGATAACGGCATTTGTAAGAACAAGTCAAGTACCACGGCACTGGCAACTGAGCGGTGAAAGATGCAGTGAAAGAGACCTTGTAGCCTTACTTTGTCCCTTTCTTAAGCCTCAGATCTTTCCTTTAGGATTGAGATCACTATGCTTCCACAGCACAGAGATGCTAATGTGGAAAAAAGAGCAAAGGAACCAGTGTATTTGGTCGAGAAAAACAAAGACGTGTTTTCCATTGGTGGGGGAGGTTAGGCAGAGAAATAGGGAAAAAACCCCTTTTTCATGAAAAGCAGACAACTTTCATAGAAAGTATCATTTAGTAAAAAAGAAAAATAACTGCCCAACAAAACATCGATGTAGAAGCTTAGAAGCAGCCATAGGAAACAGTACTGAATTCATTGGTATGGGATTTTGGGGTGCAGGTTTTATTGGGTCTGACAAAGTGCGTTGTGATCTCTTTGGAATAAGACTTCATGGAAATACACTAACAGCCTGCGCACAGATTCAGAAAACATTCCTGTATTTGAAGTGGTTTAGCAAAATTCATTTATCCATTAAATCAAGAATTGTGTTTAGGCTGCAGGACCTGATGGCCCACATAATGTGCACCGGGCTTCTAGCAGTCATATGTAAACTCTCTAATCACTCTCAGCTGTGTTATAACAAATAATTGGAAACTTAATATCTACCAGCAGTGGTACCTGTATCTGTAACAGTAGTAGACATTCCTCTTACAGTTCCTTAAAAAAAGACGAGATCCCTCAGAAAACGTTGTATAGTTTTCTTTTTTTTTTTTTTTTGTTTTTACTGCTACTTTTAAAAGCTGCTGTTACAGCTTGGCTGCCTGTTGTCCATGTTGCATTGTTTTCTTTGAACAAAAGCCAGTCCTTTTTTGGCAAGTACTTTGCCATTTGAACAACTGTCAGTAGGGAGATGCCTTTCTGTGTTGATCCAATGATGATTTTAACAGGTCACTGATGCAGTGGAGGACGCTCCAGAAACATTCCTGAATACAGAGGTCCTAGCTATGAACCGTGCATTGTGAATCCCAAGGTACTGTACAATGGGCAACTCTGTCTTGTCCACTGTGTTGGCTTTCATATTGGTTAAAAGACCAGTAAAGCCTTTTGCGGTAGCATTTGATCTTACTCCTTGCTCACTTTGTTTGCGTAGGATGCAAAAAGCAATGAAAAAAAATGCACCCTATGTTCTGTAGAGAGATTGTTTCTGTTTTTGTCATCTTACCCAATCTATTGGAATTTTCCAGTTATTGAACTGAGGAACCCAAGTCCGCTCAAATGTATTACAAGACCTGGGAGAGTACCCTGAAGATAGATAATATAGCTGTGCAGTCCTCTTAAAAACATAAAGGACATTTTTATGTGAAAAATTGTGAATAGTTGAAGCAAAGTTGTAATGAGATCTCTAGAAAACTATGATTATGTACTCCTTCATTTTAACTCAACTATGAAATGAGAAATCCTTTTTTTCTTCAACAGCCGTGTCTGAGCAGATGCAGATGTAACGATTTTAGTGTTCTATAGTTAGCCCGATAATTAGCTGATGATTGCTCAGCAAAGAAGCCAACAAATGAAGAATATAGAGTACAGTGACTCATCTGAGAACATTTGCTGGGTGTTATATTTGATTGTTAATTCTTGGTTATGTGATTGCTGTATGAAGTATTCAAGGTTTTGTAACTACAGAGGGACATAAAGTGTACGAGCTGGTTTTCAAAGGCAAGTCTTTTCTTGGGTTAATGTGGAAATGATCTTTCTCTTTCCCATTCAGAATAAGGACGACGAGGCCAAAATAGGAAGGAAAAAGCTGCAATAGTGTTACTGTAAAGTTGCTCGATTAAGCATTTAACTGGAACCTTACATTCACCTGTCTAGCTTCAGCTTTGGTTGTAATATTGAACAGGTGCTCATAAGTATTAAGTGCCAACATCTTCCAGGACATGATCACCTCCTCTTGGTCTCCTCCTGAGCTGAACCAAGCTGGTGATGGGGTCAGTGAGACACAGATCTGCTCAACAAAGAACCTTGCACTTCCTCATCTTCGTGGCCTTGTAACACTTCAGAGGCTGAAGTCTGGCATGTGAGAACAGTCTTAAATGGACAGTCCTTTCTTCCCTCCCATTTTCTTCAATGTTTCCACTTCTAATGGTCAGCACGTGTGAGATACTGTATTTGTGGACTCTCACTTTCCCTTAGAACTCATGGCAAAAGCTCACACTTTTTGGTACTAGATGTTATGATGTTAAATTGAATGTGGTGGTCATATGGACTTGCAAATTTGAACTTTTGAAGTAAGAGAAGGGAGTTAGTTCCTTTACTTCCGTTTGTGGCTTTGAAAATCTTTCTTTTTAACTACTTGAGAAGTTTACTAAACCTGGTGGTTTTTTTCATTTTAACTGCATTTCCCAGTGGTAGAGGGACAAGTAAAGATAAATGAGCTTTCCCAGGTTGCTTTCTTTTAGTTAGTCTCTGCTGTGAAGTTTTTGACTGAATCCGTATATGCATAAGTACACGTGCAAGTGCAATGCAGCTATATTTTTCTAAATATCTCTTAAGCTTTACTTCCTTCCTGTTTGTTATTTGGGTAGGATGCTTTGCAAGAATATAGTCACTTGAACCTTGAGCGTGCGCCCTGTCCTTGCCTCTTGTGATCTTTTGTTGTAGCACTGATCTTGAAGTAAGGTGTATGCAAGGGGTTTTGTAGGTTCATAATGAACTCCACTGAATTTGGGAACCACATGGAAGACTGAGGCCAAACTGCTTTGATGAGGAAGCCCAAGAGAGCATAAATAAAGAAAGAAGGTGGGAAAAGATGATGCTGGTGTAAGAGGGCAGAATGTGGCACCAAGAGGAAGGAATAGTGAAGAAGGTAGTTTTTATTATGGAAGGGAGATCAGCTGAGTTGATTAGATTCATGTGTGGGATTCTTTTTTAAAATATTTGTTTATAGAATTAAATGTAGATTCCTTACTGGGGAATATTGTGGTTTAGTATGGTTATGCATGTGTGACAGGGGATAACAATATACATTTAAAAAAAAAAAAAAAAGAGACAAGCCATTCAAAATATCAGGAGATTTACAGGAGAAGCACCTTTTCATTGACTTTAATAGCAGCTAAATTGTGTGTCCCTGACTTAATTAGTGTCAAAGTTATTTGGCTCTCATCATAATTGTCTTCTAGTTGTTACAGTTAGCTGAAATGCAGTTCTTGACATTGTTTCAGTTTTAGGTGCTGATGACAAAGTTTGTGCATCTTATAAATTGCATGCAATGTGTAGAACCCTTATTAATTGGTGGTGGAAGTTACAATCCATATTTTAAATAAGTAGCATAATACAGCCATTCAGAATTACACCACAAAAAAGAGAGGGGTTTAATGGACTCCATATGTCTGCTTTTAGAACTGGTTGAGTAAAACTTTGCTATACCACATAATGGTAAACCATCAGTGCTATAATGTCTTTGGGGTCTTTTAAGACCCTTCTTTATAGACACTCTTCTGACAAAGATTAATTCATTAGTGGATTCAAGCCAACAGTACTATGGTTTATATTGTTACAATAAGCAGGCATCAGTGTTGGTTGCAATATCCCTGCTCTTGAGGAAACCTAATTTTGAACAAGAAGCAGCTTTTCAAGTACATCACTTGCATTTTAAAGCAATTGTTTCAATGCATACCTTAGTTTATGTTCTTTCAGAGTAAAGACTAAAAGAGTAGCCTTTAGGAAAACATGGATATAGGATGCAGTCTTCCTGCATCAATGGTAATTTTTTATACAGAAATGCTAATAACTAGTTCTTAGAAGTTATTTCATGGCTAAACATTTCAATAACACAGCTATATTTATAATTTTTAAGAAACTAGTGCTTAGGTAGTAGCTAGCCTAGGGCTACATTGTATAAGTGGTCTGATTGCCTGCTCCTCCGTCCTCCCCTCCCCCCAAAATAGGGCTTCACTTGGGAGTGTTTCCGAACCCAGTGACCCTACATGCGTGCTGCCTGGCCTAGCCACTCCTTTCATAAGGAAAATCAGATCACTGGATTCTGTATCAACATTCCTGTGGGGGGAGCATGTTAAAAAATCCATAGCGATCCCTCCTTCGCTTCTACCCCGTAGGCACAGGCTGGTGGGGAATGTCCATACCCACATCATGTCAGGGCATGTGCTGCTTCCCCACCCAGACCTAGCTGGGTCTGCCGCCGCATGGGCCAAAACTGCCGAGCGCCACTGAGACATCTGCAAGAGGGGGGACAGAAACTATCGATGGACTCCGAGATGGGAATTCTGGACATTTGCGTAGGTGTACCCTGATGAGACAAACAGGTTTTGGTAGAAAACAAACTCTGTGGATCTATTAAAAGGGCCTAGGCAGGAATCTAATCTTCTAGATTTTCGTTATATGTCTTATAATGACTTGAGTGGTTCAGAAAAGTGTGTGTAAATGTGTGTGTTTAAGTATGTGAGAGCATATAGGGGAATTAACCCATACTGTTGAAGTTCTTACTATATTCTGTCTAGGTGTCACAAATCGAAATTTTACAAAAAAGCATATAAAAATGGTCTTTTCCAGGCCTTTTTTTGAAAAACTAATAAATTTCAACCTTTCTGTTACTTTCCTTCATTTTTTTTTCATATTGAATTATTAATTCCTTGAACTGTTTAAATTTGCTTAAAAAAGTAGACTGACTTTGAAGGGATCTGTTCTACCACCCTTTTTGGGGTCACCCCCTCAAAGTGACAGTCAGAAGTTAGTTCTTCTGTTCAAAGCAACAGACCCACGTTCAGGTGCATCTCCTGCTTCCACGGTCCAGGTGGATATTCACACTTCATCTCTGATATTTCTATAAAGCAAGGGAGATAAAGCAAAAAATTAAAAGTTCTCCATGGTCTGTCAAGTAGTTCATGCATTTCAAGGCTGTTGTACAGACTGACTGCAAACTTAGACAGACACCGCTATTTTTCCTTTTCGGATTATGTTTTTTTTCTTAAGAGGAAAAGAAAGAAATTCCATTGTTTGCTCTTTTATATATCACAGGAATCCAGGACCCTGGGTATTTGGGATCCCACTCTCTCACATCTTAAGTGTTGGCAATACCACCTTTTGGGGGCTCTGCTTTTTGGCATCAGCCCTTTTTGAAATGGCAACTGGGATTAATTAATCTACCAGGGCTCGTCCACCCATGTATTTCACCAGAAAACCAGATTGCTGCTGGAAGGAAGGGAACGATATAGCTGTCAGAGAAGGAAAGGAGAGGTCTCATCTCATGGCAGTTTAATTTTAAGTCCTCATTTCTGTTTTCTTAAAAGGCTGATAATTAATTAATTTAGTTGCTCGTCAGCCCACATTTGATAAAGAGGTAGTTACTGTAGAAACAAACATCCGTTCGTTATTTCAGATGCTGGGATTTAATACATGCTCACAGTTACCTTCTGCACATATGTAATACATTCTGGCTTTTTATAAGGCTGTTGGTTACAAATAGCTTTGAAATAACTACCGTGCCTTCCAGCTATAAAATCCCATAATAATTATTCATTATATCACCATCATTTTTATTATGCTAAAAGGGATTCCTCCACACCCCCTCCCACAGCAGAGTAATGTTGTAGAAGGGCTATCGTTTGCCCACATTAATTCAGGGTTGTTCAACACTGCAATACAGCTATATCATCTTTGTTTTAGGGGAAACCGAACGGAGTGAGACAGCCGCTCCGTGAAACTTCAGTAATTGGATTCATGTTTAAATAACGTGTGGGCAAAAAACCCCTTCAGTTTCCTAGCTTAATTCTTTTTATTATCTGCATGTAATCTGAGTAGGTTCTAACTAGATGTTCTCTAAGAATTAGGCTAGCTGGCTTTATAGCTATAATTTAAGCATAGTTATACATACCTCTGACAATTCCCACTTCCTGTTACATATTCAGAACATAAAAGACAAGGATGTTGAGATGGTAATTTGTTTCTGAAAGTGAATTCTGAGTCTTTTCCTTTTAACCCCTCTTTCCCCAAATTTTAAAAATATTTCTGGAGCTTAGGGACATTTTTTTGTGTGTATAGTGGGGGCTTTTTGTTGGGCTTTGTTTGTTTATTTGTTTGTTTACATTTAAAACTGCCAAAATAAAGTCTTGTTTTAACTTAATTTCAATGTGGTGTATGCTGTTACAACATTCAACTGTTTAAACATATTTTAGGCTTTAAAATGCACTCATTTAAACTGCTTCAGTTCCAGAGCATCCGATTTAGATACTTGTGCATTCACTTCTTAAATAAAGTGAAAGCATATTGTGTCATACAAGATTTTTTTTTTTTCTTCATTATCTGATCCTTATGCATTTGAACTTGGGCTTCTGTGACAAAGACACAGTTGTTTGTCTGCAGATTGAATTTAACAAGAAGCTGGTGTTCTCCAAGTACGAGTGCCTCATTTCCTAGAGTGTAACAGAACAGTAATGCTAAACGCACGTATGTACAAAAAAGCATTAAACCCCAGAAAATCCCCTTAAATCTCAAAGCTGGAAATTCAACCACTGAAAGGTAACTGTACGGAAATTTAAGCCCAAAGTAATTTTCTTATGTGGTTAAGGAGTTTTAAATGTAATAAATAAACTGTGATAAAAGGGATCTTTAGGGGCAACCTCAAGGAGATTGTATGAATTCATGTGCTTTGAGTGATTATTTCCAGCCAAATGTACAGCAAAAAGATATTTTCAAACCTCTTGTGAAATAATAGGCAAAATAACCCTCATTTTACTGCAGCTTCTCAATTCTTTCTGGTAGATATTTATGTAAATGATGTATTTTTGGAGCTGGTGCCTAGTAAACAGATACTACTGGCAAGCATCTGTCTGCCTGCACCAGAAGTTAGCGCCCTTGCATTACAGAGGTGGCTACATCAGACAGAGCTCAAGAATGTCATAGATTCAAGTTCAGAGGGGGACCCATTTGACTTAGTGTTAGGCACCTGAAGGTTAGATTCAGTCTGACCTAGCCATCGGTCAGTGAAATGAAATTGGCATCTCAGCAGGGATGTTCAGCCCACTTAGATTTAGTTTCTTCTGTAGTCAGTGGGAGAGGGCGAGCATCTCCAGAGGGCAATTTATCTTATCCCAAGGGGCTGACCTAAGAGTGAATCCGTAAGGTTCTGGCTGGTGAAGCTAGGTGAGGCGAATTCCATCCTTAGCTTGCTGAATATTGTAGCTTCTTACTAGGGCATACTTGTTTATGATTTGAGAATTATCCAGGATGTCTGTGGTGGAAATTAAATCATGTTTGTTACGAACTTTACTAAAACAGAGCATTTGTTTTAACGTGGTTGAGCCAAACAACATTTTGAGTTGTGAATTTGTGAAAAGAAAAACCTTCGTCAAGACTTGGAATCCCCCCAGGTGGGCTGTAGTCTGGGAAGTTCTGATAGACCCTGAAGACCGAAATTTCAGTGAATTTTTTTGAAACAATATTCCATTATGGAATGATAGCAGAAGGGATTATGGTAGAAAAAACACTTTCAAGATGGAACTTAAAAGGATTATGACAAGTAGTTTATATTGTACAGCGTCCTCAGGTTTTTTTCCCATTCTTTATTCCTGTATTTCAAAACCTTGGCTTCACAGAAGTAGATTGGAGTTAATATATCCTGCAAATCTTTGTGTGTGTAAAGCTAACACAGCTCCTATGGATGAAACCCCTATTGTCATAACTGTCAATGAGTTGATGGAAATATTTACCAAATAAAGACCCAATTCTGTTAAAGCAGCTTAAAAGCTGAAACTTTTTCAGCAGTAGAGTTCGTGGAGAGTCTCGCCATGGTAGTTTGAATTTCAGGATTGCCTAGAAAGCAGGTGAGGATGTTCTGCCAAGCTCCTAATCTTGGTATGTTCACTTGCACAGAAATATTAAGCTCTCCATAGTATTCCGTATACAGAAATAGGTTATTGTTTTAGTCTGGTTCCTGTCTGACTTTGCGTAGTTACCATCCCAGGCTGGTTTTTGGTGAGGGGGGTGGAGCAGTGGTTTGGCTTTTAAATTGTTTTGCTTTTTGGCACTGGTGCTTGACTGGCTTCTGCCTTCTGTTTAATTCCTAAATATTTTTTTCTTTGCATTGTAGTTACTGATCTTTATCTCTAATACTTATATTTGTGGTGATATGTTTGTTCTAGAGTTTCCACAGTGTGCTATAATTTTTCTTTGTATTGTCACATATGTTCACTTACTGACTTGGAGAGCAAAGAGGAAAAAGAAAAAAAAATAAAAAGGGAAAAGTATATGTATTTTTTTTCCAACATTTGTAGTCAACACAAAATACACTGTGGAAAACACAGTTGTTTCAACAGCCTCTCAAAGCTGAGACCTGGGTAAAGTTTATAGTTTCAGTGGGACTCAAGGGAACATGCATTTTCTGCCAACTCCAAAAGGACTTGAAAATGTGTTGAAATCTTATATGTATTGTATTTGTTTTGTCTGTGTAGGCAAGTGCTTCTGTGTGGCCCCTGCTTTTCTTGATATTCTCTACAGCTGACCTTGTAGGTGGGTTTTATGTCTCCGGTGTTGATCAAAGGGAGTTTGTAAAGTGCTTTTTAAAAGTGTTTTAAGAGTTGGTCTGACTCATGTTTCACGTGTTCGAAGGATTTATTGAAAATATGTTCAGCAAATTTTTTTTTTTCTATGAGGAATTTGAATTCAGTTTCTTGAGTGTTTAGATTTCTCCCCCCCACACACAATACAAAAAGTAGGGTTTTCCTACGGTCTTTATATCTTATTTAAATAGAAAACAGAAAATGCCCATTTTATTCTCTGATGCCTTTTAACTGAGTGTGTAATTTTTCTCCTGGTAAAGTTACTGGCCATGTGCAGGTGAAAATACTTGACTTGTATGCACCTGTATGTTAAGGTAGGCTTTTTAGAGTGGTATGTATGGTCTTGCAACTTCTAGCACATCACTAGATTCGTTATTTCACTTGTGCTTGTCCTTTCCTGTTGCTGTGAGTCTTCTTATCCCAGTTCCACAGAAATCTATTACTGTTAGACCAGACTCAGGGTAGCTGGGGAAGGGTTAGGGTATTCTGCTGTGCCGCCTCAGCTGGCAAGGACAGAACAGGTAGGTGCTATTGATGTCAAGTGAAAGACTAGCACTTGGTCTCTGGGACACAGCTTTAATGATTAATTGATTTATGTCCCAGGTGTGCTTGTTTGGTACCATATAGTGTCTAGACTCCCCTATCATTTCACTTTGAAAGTTACTTTCCATGCTCAATGTTTCCAAACAAATTCAAATTTGTACAGTTGTAACCGATTTTAAATATCTAGTCAAACGAGGCTGGTTTTAAGACCATTCAAAGTAAGGAGTAGCAATATACTTTCCATTTATGGCTATGGTGCAACTGTTTCCATGGAATTGCTTAGTGACTTGGATTAAGCTGGTAACAGATTCCTATCACTCCAAGCGGAGCTGAGCAGAATTCAGCCTCGTCTCTTGATGATGGTGTCTTCTTCAGAAAGGTTCTGTTCTTAGTCTGTGTCCACGTGAAAATGCTGTGCACAATAAGTATGTAAAGATGGGAGATCTCACAAGGACATACTTGAAACTGCACCACATTTGTAAGCAGATGTTATTTTGTGGTTCATAAAGATTAACTTTATTTTTTTCCTCAGCTGTATGCCAGAATCTTACGCTTGTGCGCTTTCTGGATATAGTCAAAGTTGATGTATCAGTTTAGCAAAAACCAGTCTGTTCTCTCCTATATTTGTGCCTAGTGTTGCCAAAGACACTTAGATACGTTTGGATGAGCTTTTTCACTTTTGGATGCATTTTTATTTGTTTGTTTTGACACATGATATTTTGAGTTCACATATGTCTGCAAGAGCAGCAGCCAGAAGGAGATGAGACTAATCCTTAGTGTAAATAGATCAAGGACTAAACTGTTACAGTATTGTTTTTAGAATCTCTAAACTGTTTTACTGAAGTCATATATTTAACTGCCTTTCTATTTTAATAAATGCATTTTTATTTAATCATCATCTTTATTTAAGAGAGGGGAAATTTGAGAAAGAAGTGATTTGGGGGGTTACAGTAGGAGTTGATGTCAGTCTGGGCTGATCTTTGCCTTTTTTTTCTTCCCTTGAGACTTACTGAGTCATGGTCTCTTTTCTTCTGATAGCAAATGGTGGAGCTGTTCAGCTACGGAGATGAAGTGTGTATGTGTGTTCAACGTTATTTGACATTCTGCTTCCACTCTAAAAGAAGCTTAGGGCTCTAAGAATAAGAGTGGAAGAGCCACCCCTATCCCAGCATTGCTGGGTAGCTTTCCTTTCTTGGCGTTGCTTTCTGAAATTTATATTAATTCCTGTTTCTAAGGACAGGTACTTTTCCTCAAACTCTCTTGTATTACAGTGTCGAAATGTTCCTACCAGCAGGTGGAGAGCGATTAAAAAGGGCAAATTGACTGGATGATCACTCCTCTTTATGAAAGGTGGTGTTTTCAGAGGTTTTCAGAACATCTAACTTCATTTTTCCTGTTCTAAATCCCACTTCAGCATATCCCACTAAATTCGGTTGGCTGGACAGTGTATGCAGAAAAGGGCATTTGGACGGAGATTTCCTGAGCTACAGGAACTGTTAAGGAAAAGCTGATGAATGGGCAGAGATGTTACAGCTGCCCAGCAGGACTCCAGTAACACTTTCTGTGCCTGGAAGAGCCTGGTGATTCCCTGCTTTTCCAGCTGAGTGCCACCACAGGAATCTTCTCCACAGGGTTGAAAAACCTCCGAGACTTCTCCAAGCCCTGCTAAGTGTGGTCTATCCCTTCATGTACATCAAACTGACAATTCCTACTGCTAAGTGAGAGGAAAGGTTTGGGATTAGCACATTTGCGGTTAATAGTTTCAGCCTTTCTGGTCTGGTTCCAAAAAACTTTTTTTTTTTTGGTCTTCTATTTTGAGGACTTTACAGGTAACATACCACAGGAGATCTGATGGTCAGGTTTTTATGTAGCCTGAGGTGGTCTGGTCTTAGCCAACGGGCATGTGAACTAGATGTCAGTTTTGGGTTTCTTCTTGGGGAGACAGCAGCAGCAGAAGCTCCGGACAACCTTGAGCTGTGTTGGAGGCTGACTTCTTCTGCTCCTGACTCCTTTTCCCCTTTGATAAACATCAGCTTGCAGTTCTACTGGCTCTTCTTTCTTCCACACTTGAAGAAAACTGCAGCCCTCAGGTTTCTGCGAGGCCGCGGGGTGGCAGAGGCTCCCAGCCCAGCTGTGCCAGAGGTGGCTGGCTGGGCCGTGCTGCCTGGTTTGCATCCTCTGGGGAAAAGGCACTGGGCCAGATTCAGCTCGTGAACTTCCAGCTGGATCTGACTGACTAGTCTGGCCCAGCAGCGTGCAGAACTGGCAGCTGACGTCTAGGAGGTAAGCACGGAACTGCGGACTGTTAAGAGGACAGAAGAAATGTGAAGGAGCATCTCTTGAAGTATTGACTGGACTTTTATAGTACGCAGACTTTATCCAAGAATCAGTTGTCAATTCTGAGATAGCCAGGACTTAAAATCAGCCAGAACTGTGAAACAGGAGTATTAACAAACTCCTTTGCTGGCTTCACCTTGGTGCTTATTTTCCCTTCCCTTTCCCACGAGAGCTTTTGTTTGCATCCACTCCTCTGCACACCACCTTCTCCCAGAACCTTTCCTTGAAGCCTGAGGAAGTGGTTTAACACTGGATACAGACGCACGCACAGAGACCCATCCCCTCCTTAGAAAAGGAGTGTGACTTCCTGTACACAGCGGGATTGATGGGGGTGGGAGCAGCACAGTTGCTAAAATGCAAACAGCAGAAAGGCAGTCCCCAAAGTATATAAAATTCCTCTAACTTAAATGACTAAATCAGCTGAACGCTGGTAAATGTTCCACTGGTTCAGTACGGAGTCTACACACATAACCTGCAGCCTTTCTGACAACTAAACTTGGACTGCGGAGGCAAGGAAAAAGAATGGGGGGTGGTGGTGGTGAAAGAAGATAGTAGGAATGGTTTTAAGCATCTTACTACTCAAAACTAATGGCAGTTTTACTGTCAGCTGGAAATAAAGATGGGGAACCTAGCTGCAGCATAGAGAATTTCTTTGTTGAAATGTAACCTAGGCTTCCTTGGTGCCGTGTCTCTGCTTCCCGTTGGTAATAAGCACCTCGTACAGTAAAGAACTGAAGTAAAGAGCTCAAGTCAAATGCATCCTGGGCTGGAGTAAGGTTGCTTGTGGTACTTTTCCCTCTGATAAAAGAGGTGGAATAGCATGAAAATGGTATGAATGTGAGGGACTTGTTTCCCTTTTTGAACCTTTTCTTGTCTATACTTCCCCCATAGGTCTTACCCCGCTGTGAAACTGTGTTGCATGCTAATCTCCTTGCAAACTAGTTGAAATTCCTTCTGTATGCCCTTCATGTTCCTACGTGCCCTCAGACCAGCCTAGCTTGTGGCCCTCTGGGGTAAAAAGTTGATGTGACCTGCTTCTCTGCTACAGAACACATTTAATCGGATACTTGGGCATGTAAATACTTGAGCATCTCAGTTCCGAACTGAGATGTTCCTAATTCTCTCTGCACCTAGTTAGAGAATGTAGGCCTTCCCACAGGGGTCCACGCCATGGTAGGTGGTTGTACGGGGGCTGCAGGAGGCCCTGGTAAGACAGCATTTGGCTGGAACTTTCCTTTATGAGGAAAGGAAAAGGATAAGCTGATGGTGGTACAGCAAAAAGGTTTCTGATGGATCAGTTGAAGGCCTTAGAGGTCTTTGTCCCTGCAGCAAACTCTAGTGGTACATGTGCCATCAGCAGGAAAATAGCTATGAGAAAGACCACGTTCATGTTTAAATAGAAAGGGGAAGGGAGATACCAGCTTGATCACAATCAGCTGGATGAACCCAGAAACACGCTTCAGCCAACTCATTACCAACCTTCTTGTTCTCTGCCAGCTATTTATGAGGAAGAAATCCATTCTTGAAAAGAAGTGGTGTTGAAACTACCATCTCTTTATCTGAGACTCCTTCTAAGCCTCATGGTGGTGCAGACTTCCAAGAGCACCACTTGGACTGAAAGGGTTGACAAGCCTTTCTTTGTCTCCTGGTCATCACATTGTCCAAAAAGACTGCCCCAGAAAACAGATACTGTTCTGTATTCCTTTTCTCTTCTGTTTTTGAATATGATAAACTGTTTTACCCTTAGATAACTTTGCCTACAAAATTTTATTTAGGTGTCCACGTTGCTAAAAATAGTACATGAATGAAGCCTTCCAAGCAGCAAACCACAGCTTCCTGAGGCAGCACTGGCTGTAGTGCAGTTTCTAGTTCAAAGATTTGGTTTTATAAGTGATATAACATTGCAGACTCTGTGTCCAGTTTTACAGCATTGCTTTTCTGTGCGCTGTTTGTTTGTGTTCCCTTAACGATACTTGGATGCAAAGCCTGTGTCATGAGTTGACTAACAGAAGATCGCTAAGGCACGTGGTTTGTGGTATGTGTGCCCACTCCACTTCTTAACAAGGCTGTTTAACCTATGTGTTGTCTCTAGCCTGCCATGATCAAAATACCGCCCACACGTTTTAGTCATACATTTTGTCACTTATATACTGAAAGTACACTTACTTTCACAGAATATATTTAAGACTGAAAGTTGGGGTTTAGTACTCTGACTCTTGGTACAAATTGTTTTCCTGGTGCCTAAAGCCCTGCTTGCTCAGACAAACTCTTTGGTAGAAAGGGATCTGGCTGGGATTCGGTTGCCAAATGTGTTTAGAAAAGGCATTGTAAATGATAAATAATGATTTCAAGTTCATTTGTCTGGGACAAATCCAAGCATGATATGTGTTATGTTCCAAAATTAATTCAGTAAAATAGGGTGGGAGGAAGCAGAGGGGGGAGGCTGAAATGGTTATTTAGCAATACCGAAGTACTTAATTTTCTTGACAAAGTTCTTAATATTTTAAAGCATTTCCATCTTTTGGACAGAAACCATACACTCTCTAATTACTGGCAATAAAACCAAGTAAAGGATTTAAGACCTATGAATGTTGCAGTTGGAGGAAACTATAATTAAGGCTGGCAAGACTGTGTTTCCTTAAGGAAACAGAGACTTCAGACAGCTTTTAAAAGGAGATGGTAATTATTTTTCCCACAGAATTTCTATGTATTGATAAATGCATGTTCTTCAGTCTTCAACCAGTAAGTTAAGTAGTAAAGTACATCCTAAGAAATTTCTGAATTTGTGTTTCCTAATGTGCTGGTTTAGCTCTGGGACAATTTATCTAGGAATAGTTACAGTTTCTTCTGATTGTATATCGGTATTCTTCTGTTCTATATTTTATATCTTCTGCTGAGAAAAAAAAGAGAGGTGTAGAACAAAGTCCAATTTAATGGATATGGTTAAAAAAGTAAGCTGGTTCTAAAATACTGCAGTGTGTATGTATTTGCACGCCCTCCTTTGGAGCCTGTCTGCTTCCAGTGAGCCAAGGAGACTCTGTGACTACTCAATACAAGAGCGGGAAGATTGTTAGTCGTAAAATAAATGTGGGTGCACGGACGTATTGCCAGTCAGCAGGTCATTACGTGCAGCCAAGTCTGGACCATCCTGGAATCACTGTAGAAACCAGTAGCATATTTATCAGTCCTTCTTAGTCTGGTGGGCTTCCCTGGCACAGTATTTCGTAGCCAGGAAAGATGCTGCAGAGGCTGAAGCTGGGAGTGGTGGTTGCTGCAGCTCCTGAGCTCCGGGGCCCTCACTTTACTGCCATATTCCAGTGCTGTCAGGACTTTGGCTGCCCCCGTAGCTTCCCAGGCACTGTGGGAAGAGCAGACTGGCAAGCCTCGGTGCTCGTCACTGGGGGCTTCCCCTTAGCCTGGGTGTGAGTAGCTGGGAAGCCCTGGGGATGCCAAGTGCCTGGGTTCTTGCTCCTGGCACGATGAAATACTCGTGTCAGGTGGGCAGCACCAGAACTTGGCTTATCTTTGAAATATCTATTCCTACTTTATTCTGCACGGGAATGAAGACTGATTTTTGAAACAGCATGGTCTTCTGTGAAGTGGGATTTTATTTTCCGTACATCGCTGCAAATGAGAAGGACCATTTTGTACCAGGGGATTTTGAATTATTAGGTAGATTCAGATGAAGAGCTATACAGTTAGGGAACAGAATGCTTAACCTGTGTGGGGAAAGTCATCATACAACGAGTGGTGTGGAAGTACAGCACAACACATAAAATTCCTTTCTACTTTATATCATTTTTCTAATCAGCTCCCCTTTTCACAGTTGTTATTAAATTGGCAGATTAATGGTTGTTTGAAGAGTCAAGCATTTGTGGTGATTTTATTTTTGATGAGGCAGAGTTCATGGCTCTGGCAAATAACTGATTCATTTTGTGAGTGAGTGAGTTTGTGTAACCAGGTGATTTTCCATGTGAGTGAGTTTGTCTTTGAGTCAACTTCATCAGAAGCGGGTTGTCCCCTGTTAGAACTGTCTGCAGATAAATTGGTTGCTGCAGAGCTGTGAAGAGGTAGTGTAATGTGTTCATGCATCCTTCTCTCTGTTTCTCCAGATATGAATTAAGTATTTTTTAAAAAAACTAAATTAAAATGAATGTGTTTTAGAGTGCTTGCAACAAAGTAGAGCTAAGCACAGCACAATGTTTTCATGCAGGTGGGCTTTCATATGGCACAATTATGTTTTTCTCTCCATCTCTGGAGACAGAGGAGGCAGCTGTTCAACAAGGACCATAGTGGAGAGTGAGGAAAAATCTGTGCATTTTTGGCACCGGGGATTCTTTTTCAGTTCCTAATTTTTACATGTAACCAACCCTAAAAAGGCACACAAAATGTGAAAGCACAAAGTGTTAAAAATTACTTTCCAGGTTACAGGTTATGTTTTCAACTAGACTTGTGTTGTTATGGCTCCTGCTAATATTTCTGGAGTTAGAAACCTGTCAGTGTTTCCATTTGGAGAGAGGGAGCTATAACTGTCTATAAATATATGTTCCCAGCCAAAGCATGCCACGTGAGGTCATTGCTGAAAAGCAATTAAAGTCTGACAGCTTTGAAATTAGAGGAACATCAACAAGACTGAAAAATCTGCTGCTTTCTGACTGTGCTGCGCCCTAGAAGTCAGGAAATGTGCGGCAATAGGTGTAGGGCGGCTGTTTGGGGTCTGCTTCTATGGGTCACTCTGGACAGAATCAGGTCTGGATGGATGATTTTGGGTTGTGTATATGTCTTTAGTGTCAGATTTTGTTGTGCTCTGGATGTCATTTCATAAATTATGCTCTTGATGGATATTTTAACACCTTATATCCATTTCCTAAATCTTTTGTGCAATTGGTCCTTTTCCTCTGGTTCACCACAACTTTAAGTAGCTCCAGCACACTCTTCCAATTTACGACGTCTCCCTGACTCGCCAGCTGGACTCCACACATAGCCTTGGTGCTCCAGGAAGGAAGACTTGGCATCAAGTGAGTCTGGGGTTAATGAAAGCCTGGAGTGGGAGGTTATAAAAATCAGATGGTTATAGTAATTGTAAGGGGCTATATGCTGAGTTTAATAGCTCCACCGGGAATGGTGATATATGAGGAGTGTAGGAGGAGAGAATGGGCATAGGAAGGTACCATTATATATATATATATATATATCTCCCTCTTCCCCCTCCCCTCTCATTCCTTCTTTGCAGGATATTTTATATCTTTTTGCCAGAATCCTAGTCTGACCCGGCTGCTCTGCATCATCAACCAGTCCCTACAGAAAGCTTGCAGAGGAGGGGAAGCTGTTTCCAAGACGCAGTCCTCTCCTCTGGCTGCAATGAAATAGCCAAGTCTAATAATCACACGGGATTCTCTCTCCTGCATTTTCCGTGGTGATTCTAAATCATCTACGATATCTTTTATTGTGATCAGATACCTGTTTCATTTTATGTTCTGGCAGATGTAAGACAAGGTTTTTTAAAGGAAAGAAGCCACAAAGTTAGTATCACCTTGTATTTCCGTATGCCCCAAGCTCAGGGTCAGAGTCACACAGGCCAGTGCTCCTGCTCAGGTGGAAAGAGTATGTAGCTGGTGGCAGGTCTACTGTAAAGGGTTGGCTGTAATCACAGAATTACGGTCACTGGCTGCCTGTGCTGACCAGCCTGGCGGCAGTCATGGTAAGCCAGGAGTTTACAGCTCCACAGGGAGGCACTGGCAGTCACTGTAGGTACGGGGCTGGGTGTTCCCATCCCTCTGCCTTCATGGAGGTGATGCCACTCCTTGGTCTTAGTGAGTTGGACCATTGTGTCTTGTCCCATGACCCTGACTGTAAGGAGACCCTGGTTTACTTGCTAGGCGTAAGAGGACACTAAAATGAGGAACTGCCTCATGTTTAGGATCATGCTGGGTCTGGACGATTGTGATATTAGCTGCTGAAAAGGAGCGTTTAGGCAACACTTAATAGTACTAAATTGAGATACAGTGGTTATATTTTGAATTAAAAAAACAGATAAAATAATCTTGAAAATATAAAAAAGTCTTTTATAAGATGAAGTCTTTTCTCTGGGGCTATCTTGCATGCATTTGCTATCATTCTTGCTTCAGGGAGTTAAAAGGTTTTTGTTTGTCCTATTGACTTTGCAAAGCCAGCGTTGTCACAAAAAATGCTTTGGCTTCCAGCTTGTATATTTAAAGAATAATGAAATAAAATTGCACTGGAAAAGTAAATTCTGTCTTTATTTACATCTCCTTTTAATTATGAAGGCCATGTTTTTTAAATGGTTTAATAGAAAGCATAACGAGTACAAAATCTTTGAGAGAGATACAAACACCTTCCATGTCATGATTTAATTAGCAGTTTTGTAAGGCTGGTTTTGGCAGGGAATATGTATGCATGTGTATATGTGTGGATGTACACATTGATATGTGTGCAGCTCATAACTTGAGCAAACTTTGTTCTGGAAGTCCTTGAGGCACAAGTGTGGAACACCACAATGTTGTTTTTGCAGTCACGTTTTGGAGAGGAGCTGCACTTTGAAGACTATTCTAAATGCATCACTTAGTCCATTTTTCCAAAATGGTTCTGTACTTCAGGTTAGCAAAGCCTGTTTTCTGTATGCCTCACAATGTCAGAAAATAATACAAACAAAAACCCAACACCATAGAGATTACGTGAGTAACTCAAGGTTTCAGTTTAAGTAGCTGGGCGTCAATGGGTTTAATGATGTTTTTTTCAAAGGCAGAAGTAGGTGTCATAACTTCCTAAAAATTTGCCTTTGGTGGTAGACATGAAAATGCGCTTATGATTCTCAGCTGCCGCTTTGTATGTTAAAAATAACTCCCCAAATGTTAAGGAATTACAAACTCAAGGAAACCTGGGATACAAAGTGAGAGATGCAGGTAAACATTTTGTGTTCTTCCTGCAAAATAAGTGTGAGGAAAACAGGTGTATTAGGGGATTATTTGCATGCACTTCCCTAGTGCATGTGCTTGCACTCATATATGCAATGACATAGATTTGTTCTCAGTTTTTCACTTCTCATTTTAGAGCCTGGATCTGTCCACACCAAGGTATCTTTTTATAGGTAGTTATGTCAATGAAGATTTAATTCTTTTTCTTTTTTTTATTTTTTTGAGGTCCTAATACGTGACTTTGGACAAATATGTATGAGAGCAGGTTTAATGCTGCTGACTTTTAGGCAGCTGTTGTTAAATGACAGTATGGCTAGGATTTTCTTTATTCAGATGATGCTTCTTGGGGTCTTCATGGGCTTTCCTAATAGTCCAGTTCTTACAGAGCTTTTGCCTGTCTTTACAGAAAACTCGTATAATCTGCTTCCAGTGGGAAGATACATTTTCTTTCTTCCAGTTAATTACTTGGAGTTAAAAATCTAGTAATGAGAGCTGTAATCATGATATGAATTAGCAGACTGAGTTAAAGACCATAGTTGCATCAAGGCTGTACTACACAGTCCTTCCTCTGCAAAACTATCCACAAATATTTATCGTTAAGAAAACTGTACCAGAAATAATTGGAATCATCCTGGCTCCTACTGACTTATTTGAAATTACTGGAGTCTGTTAATGTACAGCAATATCAAAATTAAAAACATGTTTGAATATCAAAGTATTGATTTAGCTGCCAGGTTTCAGGCACCTCATTTGAAAATAATGGTCTGTGGTTTTCAGTAGCTTTTTTTTCAGTGGTTTACAGTTTTTACCTCTGGTGATCTCCAGGATGAAGTGTTCTGAGACTTGAGGGGAGAACTTTGGAGAAATTACTTCTTACTTATGAAATACTCCAGAAATGAAGTTTTTCCGTTTTTTAATGGAATTGATCACTCTCTCTCTTTTTTTTTTAAGAGGGAACAAAACTGTGTAATTTCTTACTTTAAGTCACTGACACTCTTTTTATTCTGAGATAGTGAGGTGCTATTATCTCAATTTTAGGAATGAGGAATTCAGAGTAAGAAAAGTTAAGTTACTTGCCCAAGTAATGAAAACAAGTGTGGCTCAATTATTCCTAGAACCTAAGCGGGTCTTATCCTAAGCTGAGGACTCCCTTGAGTAGTTCATTCCTCCTCTCAGAGGTACAGCCTTTATAATAAAAGGGAATAAAAAATAAAATGATTTATTTAGCAAATCCTCATTTGGTTTTTAAGACCGGGAAGGACTGTTACTGTAATATATTACCCAGTATTATTACCTTTTACTCAGATGTATGTAGTCTAAAGACTCAAACTAGCGCAAAGCACTTCAATTCACAGGGTACTAAACTATGTGTCACAGACCACAGCAGTGACCAAGCAGCCGCAAAACACTTAAGGTCTTTGGAAAGGCAAAACTTCTAACTAAATGAACATTTCCCAGACAGTCCCAGCAGGTGAACCATGCCACATGCTGCAAGTCTATGCTTATTTGATGGAAGAAAATTCCTTTCTGAATGTAATCTGATGACTAGCTTGACTCTGAGTATATGGGGGACATACACAAACTAGACACGAGTTTTGATCTAGCATGTTACTTGCCCCGAGTTATGGCTAGTCTCTGATCATTCAAAGGAAAAAAAGTAATTTTCTCTCATTCTTGGAAAACTGCATCTGCGAGTTGCATGTTAAAGTCAGTAACCTTTTCAGGTTACTGGCTGGGCGCTGAAGTATGAGACTGTATGTGATTTATAAATAATGTCTTAACAGGCATGAGACTACCAAGGGCAATCTGGGCATTTGGGTCCTACCTGGGATCGGGAGAGGCTCACTAGCCATGTCTACAATAGCAAGAAATGAGGCCCAGTGAGGTGCATTTGTAGAATTAAACAATGAGTTCTGGGGACCTGGTGCCCATGCTTTACATGTTTCGGGGTTTTACTTTGGGCTGGCTCAAGTCTGGTCCTGTGAACTGGATGCATACTACTTGTTGAAGAATGTTAGGTGTACACTTGGAGCATATTTTCCAGTTCAGGTTAATTTGAAGGAAATGCAGCTCCAGGACTGCTCTGGCATGTAGAGCAAATCTCAGTCTGTAGGGGATGATCCTGTGCAGCCTCCTCTAGGTGAACCTCTCTGGCAGGGGGGATGGACTAGGTGATCTCCAGAGGTCCCTTCCAACCCCTGTGATTCTGTGATTTGGATTCCTGGTATAAAAGCGCACTGGTGATCCAAACTGTGACAGACACTCACAATTCATGTATTCTGAAGTGCTTGCATGACACCTCCAAGGGCAAGAACCAAATACTTTATCCCAGAAGTGCCATGAAAGCATGTAACTTCTGAATATAGAGGTAGTCTCCCTAACAAGGGCTTCAAGCTCGTCCAAACCTCTTCCCGTTCCCTTGTCTCCCTGCCTCCATCTTAGAGGTAGCATGTTCCAGTGTGTAATTACATGGTGGTCATCCTGTTTTATTTCAAGCCTAACTTCAGCCTCCAGTCACCATCAGCAAGATGGGCCCCCTCCCTGCCTTCCTCTGGGTAATTGATATTTACCTTTGTTCAACTGCATTTTTTTGGGTTGTGAATCTTTAGTCGAGACTTGAGGTGACTCTGTACCAGTAATGATTCCTTCTGATGACTTGTTACCCCATCAGCTTTTGTCATCTGGAGATTGTACCAGCAAAGATTTCATATATTCTTTGGGGCTTTTCTAGTGAGCATTGATTCTTTCTTAATACAGTGTACATTTAGAGATTAGTTGGCGAGAATGGGTTTTAAAATCAAAACATCATGTTGTAATAAGTCAGATGACTTGAAGAAATCCAAGTATAACTCACCAACAGTCTTCTTTTCTTCCATGCTCATAGAAACAATTTATTTTGATCTAAACCCATGCGTATTCTATCTCTCTGTCTGTTGCATATGTATACGTGTATATTTAGTCTCTACTTCTCAATGATGCAACACTTTCTTAAAAATTCCACTTTTTTCCCCATGAAATTGATGTTAGATGAATCAGCCTGTAGTTCCCTGCTTGGTACATAGGCTTTCCTCTGAGCTGTTGAGCTTTCCTCAGTCTCCAAGCATTTCTTAAAAAATAAAAAATAAAAAAATTCTAGAGGGAAACATTAAGTTAATGCATTTAGCAATTGACTGGCGGTGATAGTTTAAAATTTTTTCTCTTTGGCAAATGGTCTTGCATAGCTTCCTTTTGTATGGATGGCAAAATTTTGATTACAGCTGTGTTATCACATTGGGTGGATACATCCTGCTTTATTCCAAACACAAGATGTAACTGTTAGGCTCTTTCGCTTTCTCTCTGTTATTTTAAGTGTTTGAAATATGGTTTGCTATTCTGGTCTCTATTCACTGTTGAGTTTTGGGATTTGAGAGCTTGGAGGGGTGGGGTTGTTTTCTCTGGTTGGATGTTTTTGATCCCTTTAGGTTATTTGTCAATAATCTCAATTTTTTCACTTACTTTATTTGCTATTTATGTCTTCTTTTTCCATCCTTTGAAATTGTGCTTTGATACCACTTCCACATAATTATTTAATTTTTTTTTAGTCAGAATGGTCTCTTTTTCCCTACATTTTTGTTTTGGTATTTGTGGTACTATGGCTTGTTATTCATCCAGTAGAATATCCTTAAACAATTACCAATTTTAACTCTTCCCGATGTCTAATTTTTGTTTCCAGTCAATTATGCTAACAACTAATTTAAGCTTGGCAAATGTGTCCCTTGCAAAGTTTCAAATAATCACATTTCTGGCTTATCCTATGTATTGTTTTTACGGTGGAAATGTAGCCAGTCCAAAACTCACAGGTACATTGTCAACTGCTAATTTTTGATAAGCAGTTACCTGGTTGTTGTCTCAAAAGTTAATTTTGAATTGCCCCATAATAAGCACGCTAAGGTAGTGCTCTTCATTAATACAAAAAGACCCCATCTTATTAAAGAAACTCTAGATAAATTTCTTTAAATGCTTATATCAGACATATAGATTTCTGCAATGCCAGTGTTTCCTGGGAATGCCATTTTTCTTTTCTGTTAGCTGATGGCTAAGGAAGAATTTATCCTGGTCTCTTGGGAGGACTGGAATTCCACCAGTACTAACGTTCTAGTCTTGTGAGTGAGCTTTATAGGCTGTGGAGTTGCTGTACTTATGTGTATGTGAGACACCAAAGGATAATGGTTGTCTGATGCAGAACACTGTCCCGTCACCACGTATCAGAGTGTCACCTCCTGGAATGAGGGGGCGTGGGTAGGATTTTCAGCGTTTGGAAGTACAGCCCTATCTCCTCAGTCTTGGTAATGCAAAGTGGGTATCCATATCAAAATTCTCATTTTAGGAGTGTGATAATGAAACCACTGTTCTGGTGTCAGAGTAGGACGTGGTGGCTGGTGCTTGTGGGGAGGTTCTCTGCTTGCAGGAGGCAGGAAATTGCCGACTGTCCTTCTGGAACGTCTCTGCTCTTTTCAAAAGAAAGGTATCTGTGGGAGGAACTTTCAGGTGTTTTTGGCCAATGGTGGACGTTGTCTTGTGCTTTCCTGAATTTCATCTGGTTTGATCTGAGCTGCATTGCTACCTATAGGTCTTTTCTTCTGGTGAGCTTTTTTCTCTTAAGATGGCTCACTTTGTGTGGGAAAGGATACTTCCAGCTGTGAAATACCATAGAATAGTTTGGGTTGGAAGGGACCTTTAAAGGTCACCTAGTCCAACCTCCTACAATAAGCAGGGACATCTTCAACTAGATCAGGTTGCTCAGAGCCCCATCCAACCTGACCTTGAATGATTCCAGAGATGGGGCACATACCATCTCTCTGGGCAACCTGTGCCAGTGTTTCACCACCCTTGTCGTAAAAAATTTCTTCCTTCTATCTAGTCTAAATCTACTGTCTTTTGGTTTAAAGCCATTACGCCTTGTCCTGTCGCAACAGGCCCCTCTAAAAAGTTTGTCCCCATCTTTCTTATAAGCCCCCTTTAAATACTGAAAAGCCACAATAAGGTCTCCCAGGAGCCTTCTCTTCTCCAGGCTGAACAACCCCAAGTCTCTCAGCCTGGCCTTATAGGAGAGATGTTCCATCCCTCTGGTCGTTTTTGTGACCCTCCTCTGGACCTGCTCCAACAAGTCCATGTCTTTCCTGTGCTGAGACTCCGGAGCTGGATGCAGTACTCCAGGTGGGGTTTCACCAGAGCAGAGTAGAGGGGCAGAATTGCCTCCCTCGACCTGCTGGCCACACTTCTTTTGATGCAGCCCAGGATACAGTTAGCCTTCTGGGCTGCGAGCACACATTATTGGCTCATGTCCAGCTCTTCAACCACCAGTACCCCCAAGTCCTTCTTGGCAGGGCTGCACTCGATCCCTTCATCCCCCAGCCTGTATTGATACCAAGGGTTGAATATCCTCTAGGTTCCTCTATTTGCAATTACAGAACATTTCCAAAATGTTTTGTTTCCATTTCATTGACACTTGTTGCCTGCCTCCATGGGATCTCCTGTGAAATGGAATATATCTGGGCATCCAGAAAACTTTCCATATCCCTGTGAGCTTTGTTACCTGTTCCTCCTCCATCAGAAATGTGTTGCACATCATGTAGCTCAAGCTGCTTCCTGCTTCAAGCAAGAAGTGAAATCTGGTAATTCAGATGCAGGTCATAGGACCACAGGATAAGTCAGTCTGGAAGACACCTCCCAAGCAGGAGATTGGACCTGCTTTACAATTCTCCTGCTTAAAGCAAGGTCAGGTCTGAGGCCAGACCAGTTTAGCTGAGGCTTTATCCAGTTGGGGCTTGAAATGCTTGTGCCTTCCTTTACCTTTTCAGGAGTGTGGTGATACCACTTGGAGTCCTGGACTTACTGAAACTGGGTAGCTGTTGGAGTAACCACAGCTTCCATCTAGCTTTGAATTTCCTTCCTGGGCAAGGAGGAAACTGTATCTCCTCTCTGCCTTGTGTTTCAATAGAGTTGAAGTGGATTCAGCTCACATACCCCACCTGGGACCTTGTAAGAGCTATCAGTTTTCTAGCACAAACATAATCATTAACTACTCTCTGTCATCTGCTGTAGCTGAGGAAATGTAGTGCTGTGACCACAGAGTACCCAAGTGAGTTTCTCTACAGACTTGTCATATCTACATGGAGACTACCAGCCTAGTCCTCTGCAATAGTGTGGGCAGCAATTTTACTTCTGTGTGGTCCAAGCCTCATTCTCAGCCTAACCTGAAACCCAGGTTGCTCCATCAGGCTTGGACATCTGGCAAATCTAGCTTTTGCTCCGTGTAAGGACCTGTACAACGTTTCTTCTGCAAAACTTATGACAGTGTGAAGATAACCTTACATGTGTTTTAATGTTTCCTACTCAACTCCTTATGTCTGAGGCCATTAAATCTTCCAGACTATTCCCAACTATCTAAACCTTACATTTCTTCATTCTTAGAGGGTACCACTTTCTGTACCTTTCAGTTTAATAATATTCTTTAAAAAAGAAAAAAGAAAAAAGAAAAAAGCAAAACTCCATTTACGTGCTGTTCAACATTTCAGAAGTTTGGTATTTATGAAACACTAACCAGTGTGTTCACTGCTTTATAACTGGAGAAATAAGGCATGTTCTTCACTGTAACAGATTTACAATCACAGTCAAATATTTATTTGTTTGGCATTTCCTTTACATGCCAGTTCCTGTTGTGCAATAAAATGTGATAGTAAACAATAGTTAAGCATGTAGTCATTAGTTTAGTGGTGCCTAATATAACAATGAAAATAACTATATAGTCTTTGCCTCTGTTTATTTCTGTTGGAATTGCTGTATGAATTACCTAGCTTCAGAGTCCAGATTTGATATCTATCTCTTTTAAAATATGTTGAATTTAGTGTTCCAGGAAGTGAAAAGAAAGACTCGAGCTCCTTCTCTAACTACTTTTTTTCCATTCCTCAATATTTTCTACCTTTTTAGGAACTGTTCAGTAAAAGTAGGAAAAGATAAAGTGAAATATCATGCATCATACATAAAGTCTTCTTGTATGTCATTGTACTTTGTGTCTTAAGCAGAGTGTTCTGGATTTTCACCTCTTTAGCTTTAGTGCTTCCAATAATGTTTTGTCTTCAGCGGTTTGGGTGGATCTGGGTTTGGAAATGTGTTTTTGTTGGAACACCTCTATGTTGGATCCCCGCAGTTTTCAGTGCTTGGAAAAGTTATAACTTACAATAGAAGACGAAGTAAACATGCCATCAAAGGGGAAAAATTAAATCTCTGTTTATTCACCTGCATGCTAGAGATGAATCTTATTCACAGCAGCTAGCTGAGATATTCTAGATATTAAAAGGCTTGGAAAAAAATGAATTTTTAAATGCCTGGGACTTTGTTCCAGTAGGATTTGTGTCCCAGATGTTGATTTGCAGCAGCAATAGGCTGAAGTTTGCTGTTGAATGAGCCACCAGATAGTGGCACACAGAATGTGTACATGGGGGAAAATGCGTTTCTGTGCAATCTTGTAGTTAAGAAATAAGCGGTGACAGCCTGTGCATTTCTGGATGACTATAGCATGGGGACATGAAACGCAAAGGTCTGAGATTGGTGTCCATGTGACTTTTAACCACCTGAGAGGTGGAAATACACTGCCTTGTGGACTCCACCAGCCAGGCCTCCCCACCAGGGTGCTGCTATGAGGAAAGTAAAGGAGTATTTGGTTTTTATTTCTGTTTCTCTTTGCAGCTTCCACATTAACACCACGCATAAAGAGTTCGTCGAAGGTATAGTAAGTCTCTGGAAGGGGCATGACTATTTCTTCTGTATTAGAAGTGGAACTACCAGACTGCTTGAGCATCTGCTCGTGCTTCCCAGTTTATTTTGAATGGAAGGCAAATAAACTTCCCACTTGAAATAAGCTGGGGAACATGGGGGTTATCCCACACTGTCTTCCCTGCTTCCCTCTTCCTACATACAAACCCTAGAAGAAGCTCCTGCATCTCATACATGGGTGACGTATAGGTGAAAAAGAGATAAAGCCTTAGCCGAGGAATGTGGTTTTCAAAAGCCTGTTTGGGGAGGACACAGCGTCTGGTTTTGAAAATTCCCAATTCCTGCTGTAGGTGGTTTAAGGTTGGCTCTGTGCGGGCGCAGAGCTCCCCAAGCTGAGCAGCTAGGTGGCTCACACTCGCATTCTTCTGTACTTCTGTCTGCAGGAGAGCTGAGGCTGGTGGGTGACAGGGCAGTGGCCTGACCGGAGAGAGCGGTAGATAGTCCCTTCATTGAAACGGTCCCTTCATTGAAACGGTCCCTTCATTGAAACGGTCCCTTCATTGAAACTAGCCTGCTGTGCCCCACCACTGCACGAAGGGCATGCTAGGGAGAGATGGACCTTGGGGTAGATCCAAGGGGTGGAGCAGGCTGGGGGTCTGGCCTCTGTTCCAAGAATTGATTTATGCAGTTTTCATTGGATGTACCTAATCTGTGCTGTTGCCAAAGGTAATGACTTGTGGTGCTCTGCCTCCATGTCTGAATTGCTGGGGTTTGGGGAACAACCCAGAATCTCAGGTGTGATTATTTTCTTCTTTTTAAGTAATGGCTTTGGGGGATTTCTACATGTTACTCTATAGACCTGTAAAAAGCTGACAGAGTAATTAATGTAAAATCTAAATAAGAGAAAACGGGAGACAAGTTATCCTTCAACAGTATTGCATGTTAAAAATCCTCTTGGATTTGATGGTTGGAGTTTCTTGAGGTTATTATACATGAAGCTACCGGCATTTAATCAAATTATCTGGGGCTTATAAAGTATCCTAAGTCATAAAACTACTCGATGGAAGTTTATTTGAAGCTTATATCATGGGTATTTTTACAGAGTCTGAAGATTCCAGATAAGATAAAGAATTTTGAGATTTGGAGTAGACAAAACTGCCCACAGCTGTGCAAACAGTACAGCAATGGGCATGTATTGGCCATATTTCGGTACTGCTAGACTACAGGGTTCCTTAAAAAGCAGCATTCTAGCAGCTCGTAAGCAGGTGAAAAAGAGGTCATCTTGGAGGGACTCTTCTCAATGTGATAACAGCTGACGCAAGCCACTTCACAACTCAACAACTTGAACAAATTAAAGGAAATGGCTGGTCTATTTGTTGGTGTAACGCAATTTCTTACTATAGCTGAAATGGAATGGCCTGTAAATTAAAACTCAGAAGTGCGATTGGCAACATGCACAAGAACGTGCATCATGTAAGACTTTTGAACACCAAGTATGTTGAGGGGCTAGGCTTCAAGACAGATGACCTGTGAGTGGTATTTGTGAACCAGTTGGTTGGTAAGGCTTGGTTGTTGTTGTTTGGGTTTTTTTTTTCTGAATGTAGCTGGTCTGTATGCATGAACGCAAGGGAATAGGGCTTTTTTTGATACATTTTATCTTACCTTTTTTTGTCTCTGCATGCACTTTGTGGCTGTGATGCTTGGACCTTTCATCCCCAGTGTCTCAAGTGTCAGTATTGAATTACTCTCTGTCAGTGACAGCAGGAAGACTTAGGATAAAACTGGTGAAGCTGTGAACAGCAAACAGCGATAAAAGCTAATATTTCCTAGGATATCTGAACAGAGAGCAGGACACTTTCCTCTCTGTGTCTATTTCTGTACTTGATTTTTAGGATGGCAGGTGATGGAGTGGTGTTTGTGACCTGCAACAGATGTTTTTTTTTTTTTTTTTT